>PVHP010037115.1:0-17493 GCA_004024765.1 Zapus hudsonius
AGATGTCTCAGGCTCACTTTGGTACATTTCCTCTCTGACCTAACCAGCAGTCAACCATTTCTCCAAAGACACTTGTTCCTTTTCCTGGAAATGGGATGTGGATGCCTCCAGCTGAGGTCAATGGCTGTGGTCACTGCCTCGAGAGCTGTGCAGTGGACCAAACTAGAAAACATTTTCACATAGAGAGGTAGAAATGTGTTTTACAGCTTTAATTCGAGTAGATGATGATCAGACTTCTACTTGACTTCTTTGATCTTATATTTAGTTTCTCTTTGTCCTTACTCTAAACGTTCTGATGGTGAATACTTCCTGACATTTGCTTGATCCCATTCAATTGCTTTAGCTGATTTTCTATGCATCTACTAATAATGGTTTTGTAAAACACAATGCCAACATTACCAGCTACAATGCCATTGAACTCTGCTTGGTTTCTCTTTGTTTCCTTTTGTCTTTACTATAGATCAGATGTAAACTCAAAATGCTGAGTTTTTAAACCCCTGGAAATTCTTCTTTACTTAGTTCTCTGTGATCTATAGTTTGGTTCATTAGTTTCTGTTTGTTTTGCTTTGACAAGTGACTTTGTTTACTGCTTTTCATGTGCTTTGTTGAATAATATGCACGTGGCTTTCAGGGTCAGGCCACTGAGCAAGGCTCTTTGCCACTTGGCCTCCCTCACTCTCTCTTCCTGTTCTCTCCCTGTCACTAGAGATACACATTTTTGTCACTTTTTGGCTTAACCTTACTATATCAGTTATTTTTTCGTTGCTGAAACAAAATACCTAACCAAAAGCAACTTAAAGAAGAAAAGGCCTTATTTTTTTACCTTTTTTTTTTTTTGGATGGAAAATGTCCACTATGGCAAGCAAGGCATGGCAGGCCTGAGCAGGAAGCCTGTGACACATCTTCACAACAGCAGGGAGAAGTAGAGAGAGCAAAAGCACTGGGCAGACTTGACTCAACTACCTCCTATGTGAAATTACACTTTTCCTGCTCCTGATTCCTCACTTGACCTTCCTCACAAGGCATACAGACACCTTCAGTCCAGGTATTCATAGACTATTGAAGTTTGTCCCTATCTGGACACCATCTACACCTATTACAGGACTAGCCAACTCCTCATTTAATCCATACATGTTTAGCTAGTCCCTGACTCTCAGAGGTGTTATAAAATTTTCAGGGAGCATCCAGGGATCTGGTCCCTGGATGCAGCCAAGGCTATCACTAAGATTTTTTTCCTTGAGCTGCCCCAATGGGCTTTGCCTATATTCACCCCTGCTGATTCCTTCAGATACTTAAAAATACGAAAAACAGTTAGATAAAAGTAAGAAGTTAATAATTCTTTGTAAAAGTGAGCTAAAATATATTATTTAGTTGACTTCATCATTGGAAAAAGAAAATTGTTTGGTACACTACTAAGTAGCGTGTCAATAAAATTATTTTGGAATGACAGATTGACATGTTTGCATATCCATATATGCTGATGTTCTATCGTAGGGCACACAATATCAATTTGTGGAATTATGATGTGAATTCTGGTTTAAAATGAGTAAAATGTTACCCTAGAAGTAAGTTTATAGAGTAGACTTTTGTACATGGCCAATAAATTTTTTTTTTATTTTCTAGAAATTCCAAGTTTTTATAATGGGGGTGAGAGATAACTTTAACATTTTGGTTAATATTAATAATTGAAGATTGATATTTAATCTGGGATATTTTAATATTAGCCTAGTATATTTAATGCATAGTCAATTCAAAGTACATTGCTTTATTGGGACTATCTTCTCTACTTTCTCTTGGTGAGGCCTATTTATATTACAGCAAGGTGATCTGCTTTACTCAGATTCCGCTGGCTTAAAAGATAATAATGTCCAAAAATGCCTTCACAGCAATATGTACACCAATGGGCACCATAGCTTAGCCTCTTGATCACATTTATCTAGAGCAGTTAATCCATCATCAGATTTTGTGGCCCTCGCATTGCTTGCTAGTCTAGACAAGTTGGGTGAGCACATCAGAAGTTGGATCCTGACATATTTTCCCTGAAACCCATCAGATAATCTTATGTTGAATTTTTATATAGTATGCTGGCCCCTGTCATTGAGACCCTGGAAATTTAACAAAAAAGATTCTTCCTCTGGGACCTGGGTGACCCTGGCCTTATGCAATCACCCCCAAGTCCCCATTCTCACCATGATAGAAGCTTTCCTATTTTTCCTTTTCAGTAGAAAGTTCCTTGTCAGGTTTTTTGTTTTGTTTTGTTTTGTTTTGTTTTCCATTTCACCTGACTGCTTGATCTGAGGCTTGGCTCTTCGTATGCAAGGGGGGAGTTTTGAAATACAGCACATCTCTGTCTTAGCACAGTTAGGGTAAGAGAAAATTGATCTCTACTTTTCAACTTGAGGAATCAAGAGAAAAATAAGCTGTTCTGTGTCTATGCTTTAAAAATCCCATTGCCAGCTGGGCGTGGTGGTGTACGCCTTTAATCCCAGCACTCTGGAGGCAGAGGTTGGAGGATCACCATGAGTTCAAGGCCACCCTGAGACTACAAAGTGAATTCCAGGTCAGCCTGGACTAGAGTGAGACCCTACCACAAAAAAACAAAAAAAAAATCCCATTGCCAAGCCGGGGGTGGTGGTGCACACCTTTTATCCCAGCACTCAGAAGGCTGAGGCAGGAGGATCACTTCAAGTTCAAGGCTGGCCTGAGGTTAGCTAGTGAATTCCAGGTCAGCTGGGGCTAGAGGAAGACCTTATTTAAAAAACAAACAAAACAAAAAATTCCATTGCTCTTGGACAAAGGACTAAAAATGAGAAAGACCTTTGCTTGCTTCTTGGTTCTTTTCAAGGCAGGGTGCCATGCTAGTCTAGACTGACCTGGAAGTGACCTTGAAGCCCAGGCGGGCCTCAAGCTAGCTCTGGGATGTAGTCCGCCATGTATGCCTGACTGACAAAGGTCATTTTTGATGAAGTAATAAAAACAATAAAAATAAATAAACCTAACCAAAGAAATATCTAAAATATTAGCAAAAAGAACCAAAATACAAACAAAACTCCCACAAACCAAATAATAATAATAATAATAATTAATAAAACAACTAAAAGCCCAACAACGTTCTAATCTTTTCCTTAATGTGCTAATTGCCCTGATTGGCTCATTGCACAATGTATACAGCTGTTACTAACATTGATCATTGATTTGTCCCGCACTTTGAAACATATTTAGGCGTGTACTAGGTATTCAGTACATCTTTTCTAGAATAAAATAATTTTAAAAATGTATTCTACATACTATTGTGAGAAAATAGTTTGTGTTTTTTCAACAGTAAATCCTTTCGATATTAGTTGATAAAGAATACAGATGTGTTTGTAAAATCTTCCTGATTTACAGTTTTACAGATGTCAAAGCTCCTTCCGATGTTTAAGCATTGAAGGTTAAACAAATTAGACAAATTATGAGGGCTAAGAAGACAGAAATAAAAGTTAGTACCAGAGAGAAGAAATAGAAACAAATCAACAGAAGCTTCAGTATCTAATAGTTAAACATATCTAACAAAGTTTAGGTCTCATTTCAAACAGCTTTGGACTGTTGACATGTATTACCTAATGTACCAGCCAAAGCCACCATTTCTGGAACAGAGACAGAAGTATGATCTCTCTCTCTCTCTCTCTCTCTCTCTCTCTCTCTCTCTCTCTCTCTCTCTCTCTCTCTCTCTCGGATAGAACCTGAGGCCTTACACATGGTAGACAAGTGCTCTACTACACACCCTGAAAGGATGATCTTGAATGTGAGGGGAGCAAATTTTTTCTCTCAAAATTCAGCGAAGCGCTCCTGTCTTCTCCCTTGTTTGGCCCAGTGATTGGTTGGTTATCTTGTCAACTTCCACAGGTGAGTTCATGACCTGGGATATGAGAAGCAACTTTCCTTCCCAAAGGGCAGTCAGTGGCTTTCCTCAAATGCATCTCTTAAATTTTGGAACTCTACACATTCTGCAACCCAAGAGCCTAAGTATTTCAATTCCCTCCTCCTACAGAAAAGAGTAATTCTCACCAACATGAGTGACAAAGCTGCTATATTAGTTCAGCCACAGACATATCAACAGAGGCTCTTCTGGCTGTTTCCTAACACTTTTTCAGTCCAAACACTGCCCAACCCTTTATCTCCCGCTGATGTTGCTTTGCCCTGAAGACCCCCATCCGTCATACTGCTCTTTCGTGTCCTCAGCAAGGAATCTCATTACCGGCTGTATCAGTGCATTTATATAAGAGTCTTCTGAAAAATCCCAAAGGAAGAGAGCTGTTGTTGGTGTACATTTCTATCTACTTCAATAGTCGTGTCAGGAAATGCGTAGGTATGAGGCCTGTCCTAAATACCTGTGCAGACTGAATTCTGGGAATGTCAACATGAACAATGATAATTCTTCCTGCTAATGTCCACAAAGACAGAAGGTGATATTCTGGGCAAATGAATTTCCACTTGGCTGATATCTTGACATTTTAACATCCCTTTGACTTTCAAAAAATCTTTCCTTCATGAGATGGTAGAATGGTCAAAAACATCACTCAGAAAATGTAATTAATGATTTTCCTGCTTCAGCAGCTTTAAGATTAGACACCAGCCTGAACTTGTTTTCTCAGCACATCTTACAAGCTTTCCGGCACTCTTGACCATCCACCAATTTTACAGTGCTGGCGTCTCTGTGCTAGGCTAGTCCTAAATGGATTTACGTAAGACAATCTTATTTTGCCTTGATGCTTTCCTGAGGTTATCTGCTTGTGGTTAGACATCCATCAGGTTTTTCCTGAGATACTTCCTATGAAATTACAGCCTTCAGCAAACAGCTTTCGGTTAGTTCTGATCAGTGCACTGAAGCTATAAGAAAACTGAAAAAAAAATGCATAGAGCTCACAGTCTGCCTTTCATATAAACATAATAGGATGAAACAACCTGCAGGGCCATTTTTATCCTATATTCTCCCACTGGGTCAAATTCAGCTATATTGGACATAGAAAGCTACAGGTATGAAACAACGTTGAGCATTTTTCTAAAAGCCATTTCTCTGGGCATCTCAGTGGCCATCTCCAAGGTATATAATAGTCCTTTCTGCTGAGAGGTCATTTCTCTTCCCCTTTCATCTAATATCCTTAACTCATCTTTCGTTTGTGTGACAAATGGAGAAAGTCAAGCTAAAATTTCCACATGCTCCCCCATAAAAAGTGAATGGTTTTCTTTTTACATATGTGTGTATATTATGTATATATAGGTATGTGTCCATGTTATGGGCTTAATAAAAGTTTCAAGGTACTTTTACTTATCTTCCTTTATATAAATCACAGCAAGTAATATAGATATATCAATGTTACAATTGAGGATCAAGAAGGTTGATGAGGAAAGTGGAATTAGGACTTGGCTTTTTTTATTAACTTTTTTTTTTCTCCACAAACTCACTGCAGTTCTTGGCACAGGGTTAACCTGTTTTGAAAGTAGTACCTTTCAATGATAATCATGAAAATGTGCAAATGTGCTTGGCAGGGAGCTTACTACCAGTCATGCATGAAGAGTTTGTTAAGTCTTTGCTAAAAAACGGAGACCAGAAGAGTTGCAAAAAAAAAAGTTGTGATGCAAGAGAGGACGTCTAGGAAAGCTTTGCGCTATGCAGGCTGGGGCGGAATGTCATGGAAGGATGTGGAGTGTGAGCAGTAGAAAAGAAGAAAACTGCAAAGCAAGGAAAGATGCCCAGGAGAGAGAGAGTATGGAAGACAGTAAAAGGGGTGTGTGTGTGAGTGTGTGTGTGTGTATGTGTGTGTGTGTGTGTTCATGTGTGCTACATGTTACATAAACATACTCAAAAAAATCAAATGATCATGCTGAAATACTATACTTCCCTTTATTCTCGTTGAGATTGATATCAAAAGTGAAAGCTTCCAAAATACAAATTTATTGATCAAATGATTAGCAATGATTTTCAGTATATGCTTAACATACTACATGAACACTGTAAAAGGAGATAACTATACATAATTCCTTGTCTCTGTCCCCTCACAGAAAAGTCTATGCTTTCAGTTGCTTAAATTACTATTGAATATAGAATTTACTTAAGACCCTTCCTTGCTGAGGGAATTGACATTTTTTTCTAAAAAGACTTTTTAAAAAATGTTCTGAGGATAACAATCTTACAGAAAAAATATGTAATGATAATAATTTAGCCTTCAGGGGTTCCTGTCTCCTTTAAATTGAGATGTGGTGCCTCCCTTCAATAATAAGTAAGCCTTCAGAATAAGAATAAAACAGAAATATGCATATTTACCCTTTCAACATTAGAAGAGCAGACCAATCATATCAGGAAAATAACCAAATGCATGTGAAATAAAATAAAGCAGAAATGTCTCTTAAATAAGAAGACAAATATCCTTGGGTAGGCAAAAAATATCAAAGCTATTTTAAAGAGTTTAGGATATATTTTCTAAGGCTGACAGAGTACCACTCTAATTAGAAACAGGTGTATATAAATTAGGGAAAAGAGAAGACTAATTATTACTAATGAACCTTTTAAAGTAAAAACTTAATGAAATGCATAATTAAGCATTAATGACTAGAAGATGGGCAATCTTCTTTCCATTTCACTTAAAGCTAGATTTTTGTTAAAGGTGAGCCCAATTTGTCACTAGTGCTAAAAGTGTCACTGCTACTTTAAGTCTATAAAAGCAAGCAATAGAACTGATGTCGTTTAAAAATGCTGATTTTTTATATACAGTGGAAAAAGTGGCAATGTCCTAATTTGATAGTAACAGAGAAAATCCCACTCAAGATACAGTGTAGGACTTCAACGTTTTCTATAAGCAAAGATATTTCTTCTTCCTAACAATATAAAGGCATACCTTGACAAGATTGAAATATTTGGGAGTCATTCAGACATCAATCATCACAGATTCTCAATCTTAATTTCATATTGAATTACCTAGGGTGTTTAAAAGAAAATTTCCATGGTCAAACTTTGTGGAACAGGTTGCAGAAAAGTTGTCCGAGCAGGAGGACGGGGTGGAGGACTGGGAGTCACTGCCTGATGTATACCGCACTGCTATTACCCTCACAAATTCATAACTACCATGGCTTGCTGCATAAGACTGGGCTTTTCAATACTTCACCATCGATGGGGAGAGGACATATGAGACCTCACACCTCCCAGAGTAACTGAGGGCAGCTAGGGTTGCTGCGAGAGGGGACTTAGGTTCATCAGTGGTGTAGGCACTGGTAAATTGTCCATTCCATAGTAAATGACCTTCTACCCCTGAACATGCAAGCAACCCAAATTTAACTGAATGAGTTATAAAAACAACATGAAAATAAGACTGGTATTGATAAGGGAAGAAGGCTGTTAATGGGAGAATAGAGAGAGAATTGGGGCAATAAAATTGAAATACTATATATGAATGAAAATGTCAAAAGTGGAAAATATAAATGAAATTTTAAAAACAAACAGACAAAAAATTCTTATGCTCAAGTTTCATTCCAAACTAGTTAAACCAAGTGCATGATTTAGTGGGGTGGGAGTGGGGGGGGGGCCCAGGCTTGAGGCATCGGGAATGCCCACTTACAGAGTCTGCTAATGGAAACTGTACTGACGTGTGCCTTATCCTTTGCCAGCTCTTCTTCAGCCCATCTTTCTCCTCACAGCTTAGCTCAGCTGGCCACTTACTTGGGAACTTTTCCCAAGTGTCAGTCACTTGAATGCTTCTGGCCTCTCTGTAATGTGTAAATATTGTCATTACCACACTCTTTCATATTCCATATATTAAGTCTCTCTTGTCAGTTAAATTGAGAGAGGCTCATTCAGCTTTGTACTCCCTGTGGCTAGTAAGAGTGCATGGGCAGTAATATGTATCTACTATTATCGTTGATGTACCCTTCAGTGATAAGTTCATTTGATACTTTCTCGTGAAGTATATACATGTTTATATGTACATTTATAGAATGTATAAATTTCTTGGAGCTTATCCACAACTCAAAATTTTTGCCATTTTGTATTGATAGAGGAACTGGAGAGTGTTTTGAAAGAAGTGAGCTTGTGTGTTTTACAACATTAATTTTTCAAATTTGTGATACCATTCAGCAAGCTTTACTGACAGAATGTAAAAGGACTTATTAATGTTACTTTAATAATTTTCTAATTATTTTCTTAGGTGCTATAATCCATAATGTATGACACTTTTTCAATTTACACAAGTAGGGAACATTAATTTAAAATTTAGTTTATATTTATAAGAATAGTGTACTTCGTTTTATGTTATAAGCATATACGTTTCATCTATCTTTGTGCTTGAGAGGAAGATATGTTCAAAAAAGTACAGAATGAATGTTAAAACTTTCAAAATTTTAGAGCAGTCATAGATGAAACAACAACAAAAAATGACAAAACACTCCTTAGGAATAGTGAGCTACTTGAAAATTATTACAAAATTGTTTTTTGAAGTTATCAAAAATTCCACCTGGAAAAAATTATATTATAAAATAGAGTCGGTTTTTGAAAAGTTTTTGGAGTACCCTCCATAATACATTATTAATTATAAAAAATGTATAACATGAATGTGCATACTAATATATTTGTATATATTTAAATATTTTAAAAAAGAAACAATGCAAGTGTGGTGGGTTGATTGTGAAATGTCCCCCATAGACTCATGGGTTTTATTGCTGTTCAGGAAGGTTGTAGAACCTTTAGGAAGTGAAGCCTTCATGGAGAGAGTGTGTCACTGGGCATGGGCCTTGAGGTATTACAGCCCTGCTTCGGTCACTTCATAAAATAACTCGATATATGTTCTTGTTACTTACAAAACTATACACCTCCACTTCTTGGTATATATCAAGAACCTCTTCAGATACAAAGATTGAAGAGTATTCAGGAAGGTTCCAAACTGCACAATTTCCTAGCCATGCTGGCATTTCAACTGTAGAGCTCATGGTTTGTTTTGTTTTGTTTGTTTGTTTTTTAACCACTAAAATAATCTCATGTGTTCATTTTTGGTTTCGGTTGCTGTTAAAAGTAGTAGAATGCAGATTTTCCAAATTCTTCCCGCCCTGACACATCACGGTCTCCCTGCTATCAGCCTCACGGCATCAAGCACAAGTAGTGCATTTGCTACATATCATAAACTTACATTGATCTGTCATGATCGGCTAAAGGCCATAGTTTACTTTAGGGTTCCTGTGATCATTGTATATTCAATGATTTGAACAAATGTTTAATTATGTGTATCCACCATCGAAGCACAATACAGAATAATTACAGAGTAATTTCAGTGCTCTGCTTATTAATTTCTCCTTTCTCACTAGCTCCCAGGATCTGGCTAATCTTCCTGGTTTTGTCTTTTTCAGAATTTCAGGTAGTTTGGATCACACATTACATAATCTTTGAGGGTTGGGTTTGTTCATTTAATAATAAGCATCTAAGGTTCCTCCAACATCTTTTCTAGACTGGCTAATTTATTTGTTTTTATCTGAGTGAACTCCATTGTCTGCTCTAAACATCCATGTGCAGCTCTTGTGTAAACACAACTTTGGCCTCATTTGGGCCAAACATCAGAGAGCAGTTGTCATATTATAAGGTAAGATGACACTCTGTGATTTCTTCAGCAATTTTTTTTTTTGAGACAGGGACTCACACTGCCTATGCTAGCTTGGTGATTGGTGATCACTGACCCTGAACTATACCATCTTCCTGCCTCAGTATCCTAGGAGTTTGAGATTACAGGCCTGACACCATTCCTGATTCAACTCATTTTAAAAATATAAATATTCAAACCAGCAAATCAATTTCTTTTAAAGATTTCAACTACTTCCACCATAAGACTGATGGATTAGGGTTATACAATTAGGAAAAAAAACTAACTAATTCATCATTTTTTAAAAACATGACGGAGAGCCAGGTGTGGTAGTGCATATCTGTATTATGGCACTTAAGAAGCTGATGGGGGCCATTTGTTTGAGGCCAGTCTGAGCTCTAGAGCTAGATCCTGTCCCAAAGGGGGGAAAATGAAGAAAATCTAAAACAAATATTCTAATATTTCCTGTAGAAATAAGCCAGACAAAAATGATACACATAGTTTATCTAGACCAGGATGTTTGTCACCTAACTTCTGTTGTCCCGCTTTTTCCTGTGGAACATTTGCAGGACATGATGATCATCACCGTCTCACTCTGCAGGATTAATATGAAGGCCAACACTTTAGTTTGATGACAGGAACACTCTCTTGTTGGGAATGCCCTTGTATTTAATCATTATCCGGTTTATAGGCAAGTCAAAAGGGTTCAAATTTACTACACGCACTTTGATTCATGAAATTATCTCAGTAACTGTTAGCATTAGACCAAAAAAAAACTGTTAATTTCTCATAAGCAATTTATGTCCAAATAGGTAGAAGTCAGGTATATCTATCTTCTGAAAATTTAGTATATCAAAAGAGAGTAATATGCTGTTATGAAAAGTCAGAGTTTATTCAATGACATTTTGCAATAAGTAAAGTTTAAAATATAAAATTTTCTATTAATTGTTCCTAAAAATTTTATAATACATTTACAGGTAAGGATACTAAGGTGGCTGGTGGTAGCACAATACAAAAAAAGGTAAGGAGATACAAATATAAGACATAGTCATGATGTCTATAATTTACTTAAAAATTGGACTTTTCCAAGTTTCTTTGTTTATTGGACAAACTATTAGGTATAATCATTCAGATAAAACTACAATGTTAGTTTAGCATTTTAAATCTAACAATAATGACATATATACATGTACCCAAGACTTCAATAGACTCTTTGAATATGTTTTAAAATATTTTGAAAAGCAAATATTCACATAATAGCTTTATAAAATCATATCATATCATATCATAGATGAACTATTAAATTCAATCATATATAAGATCCTGAAACAACAAATTTAGCTAATGATATAACTAGAAAAAAATTAAAAATCAGAATTATCAATTCAACTGAATTACTAAGTAAATGGAAGTTGTAGAATGTTTCTAGAACTACAAACATTTAAGGAGGCCCATTTGACCTATTAAACTTGACTCAAGTAGCATTTTTACTTTAATTAATTAGAAATACCATGGGTCTCTGAATAAAGCCAAAAGGTTGATTCATTTAATTGGCTTCAGTTTTCATAAACATGTCCTGTGCTTTAGAAAATTATCCCCAAATGAAAATGCATAGGTTTTCAACCTGTGGTACTTCATGGAAGTAGAACTTGAAGAATTAAGACTTAGCTGAGGGTCAGTCCTCAGAGGCATGTCCTCCAAAGAGATTGTGAGACCCTGCTTTCATCTCCTCTCCCTTTGCTTCCCAGTCATCATAAGGTGAGAAGCCTGCCCACCATGTACCCCTGCCTCACTGAACTGCCTCAGCACAGGTCAAAAGCCAAGGGAGACAACGAGCTATGGACCAGAAACTCCACAAAGACGAGCCAGAATAGAATAAACTCTCTACAGCTGACTGACTTCCTTATTTGTTACAATAATGGAAAGCTGAATAATAAAGTCCAAATGTGTCTACTGGATATTCACTTGCATATCCATATCTGTTAAGATAAAGTATAATTTTTGCTAACTCTAGTGGTTTTAAAAAATCTATGCAACATATAGACAGGACATTGAAATTTTTTCTTCGGTTCCTATATTTGGGGAATATTTTCTGATCACACGTTTCCTCTCTTTAGGATTCACAAACAAATGTTTGTTCCATATGTTTCAGCACCCATCTTACTGTGTAATCTCTATTCTTCCTTCCTGCAAACTTTTCCTTCCTATTTCTACTGATTCCTTCCTCTCTTCTTCGTTATTTCATTTCTTAACTATAACCTTCCCTATTTATAATTTTTAAACTCTGTGAACACTAATAATAAATACTATTGCAACTCTTCCTTAATGAGTTTCTCAATTTATCTAGTACTAATCTTTATTCTTACTCAGTCTACTTTCCTTCTAGCCATAAACTTAGTGACTATGTTATTTATTTTTCCCCTCGTAGTTATTGAAGTTGAAGAGATGACTATTTTGAACCAACTATTGTGATATTTGCAGAGTGAGCCTATCCAGAAGCAGTTGTGTTTGCTTCTGCAGTTAATATTCCTCTCAGAATAATGTAGGGGTCATTTTATGGCTTTGGTACTAAATATCTACCATGACTTTCTTCTTATTTGAAGACTTTTACAGCTTTCAGGTGCATTAGAAGAGCTGCGTTCTTCAAAGCATTTAGGATCATAAATATGAAAATTTAATTTTTTAAATGAGATTTTCCATGCATTGGGTTTTGCCATAAGTAGGCACCTATGTGCCAAGAACTAATTGCTTAAAGCCTTGCTTTTTCAACTCATTTAATTATTTAGTCATCACAACCATAGATCATTGCCAAAATGGTGCCCAATTTACATCTAAGTGTGGCACAGAGAAAAAGAAATAACTTGCACAAGTTTGCCCAGATAGCAAGTGGAGAAGCTGGAAAACCAAACCATAATTAAGAATGGATCTGGAAAGGATGATACTCAGTGAGATAACCAGGCTCAAAAAGTCACATTCCACATATTCTCTCTCGTATATGGAGTTTTTCTCAGGGCCAGAGGGAGCTTCCAGGATGTACATAAAGGAGCTAGGTGTTAGAGCCTTTCAAAGAGCATATATATGTATGTATATATACATATATATGTATATATGTATAAATACATATATATCAAGGAACCCAGTATTGTAGATAGCTTTTCAAGGAATTCCACAGGCTGGTAGCAATCTGACAGTTTAAGAGAGTTCAGTCCTTCAGAAGGTATCAGAACTATAGTCCCAGCCCCTCCATAAAAGTTAATCCAATGGAGCCTGCTAATCACTCATATGGTCAAGCGACCACTTCTCAAATGGACCGTCCTCCACAGAAAGCCCTCCCAAGAGACAAGCTGTCCACAGACGTTCACTGCCCCATCTTCTTGGCTCCTTTTCTGAGGCCTATCTCAAGAAGCCTAACTTTATTCCTCTCCTTTCATTCTCTTGGTTCCTTTTCTTCTTTCTTTCTCTTGGGATGCCAGCCAAAATCCTAAATATCTTTGCCTGATACTCTGAAGCTTTTGCTCCTTTTTTTCCTTAATAAATCTCCTTTGCCTTACTCCCCATTGCCCATGTGTCTATTTTTTCCTGGTCATGAAACAGCGGACTAATGAGCATCAGAATCTGCAGCAATGGTGAACTCAGCTGGTTAAAGGGCTTGAGAAGGGCATGGTGTTGAGGACCTCGCATGCTTTGTATTAAACCATTACAGGAGAATGTTGTTTTCCCAAACAAAGTGAATATGCTGCCATTTAGATATTATAACAGAAGAATAACCAGTAACTGACTCAATCCAATATGCCCATCTGCAGGCTAGAGATGGTTCAGCAGTTAAGTCATTTGCTTGCAAAACATGCCCATATGGGCTTGGTTCTCCAGTACCCACATGTTGTATAGCAATTTCCTCGGAGTTGAAGAGAGAAAGGAGGCTAGAAATGAACATCTCTTCCTGGGAGGAGAGTGCAGAAAGTCACCAATCTGGGAAGGGGTTTCGAGGACCTGCGCTAAAGCTCTATCAAGGGAAACACTGCTTGGGGCTGAGAGATTCTGAGATGGAGCTCCCTGCAGTGTGCTCCAGACTCTCCATTTAAAGCGTCCTAGGGATGTGGCTTCCACAAGTTGCCTACGCTGAGGTGTGAGGTGGGCTTCCTGGTGATGCAGCTGTGTTTGTGTTTGAGTTTGAGTCATCTATTGCTCCTGTAAGCAACCCCTCACCCTGCTCTGTAAGAAACCCCAATAAACTCAGTGGTTCACCAAAATGGTTTTGGTGTAACTGTCCTTTGGTCTGTCGTTTGTGCCCTATCTGGGGAGAAGACATGTGTGTGTGTCACCCCAGGAAAAGTTTTTCCTACGACGATACCACATAAAGCCAGATGTGAAACAGTAGTGCCTCTGTCTGGAGTTTGTGGCAGCAAGAGGCCCTGGTGTGCCCATTCTCTCTCTCTCTCTCTCTCTCTCTCTCTCTCTCTCTCTCTCTCTCTCTCTCTCTCTCTCTCTCCTCTCTCTCTCTCTCATTGTATAATTTGCTATTAAAATGTCCTTCTGGTCATATTCCTCCCTCTTGTGAACACTTTTGGGAGGCAGCAGACTAATATCAACTCCTTCCTTTCTAACTTATTGGGAATTCTGTACTGGATAAGTCACCTAAATTTTCTTCTCTTTGGTTTGCTTCTATGCGGATACTAAGAAATGCACCAGACAGTTTTTGTTGTCTCCAGATGGCATAATTTTATGACTTCCTCCAGCAAAACAATAAATTTTAGTGGATATCTGTGTACAGCTAACTTTTTTTTTTGCATTATTCTTTGAAAACTTTTTTTTCCCCCTCACAAAACAAATTGCCTTACTTTCATCCCCAGGGAGCTTCTGTCTATTATTTTTTTCAGCTTGTCAAAGTCAGTCAGAATTCTAACATTCCACAGCATAAAGAATTCATTTTAAATATCTGTCCTTTGAGTGTAATATGCACATTTCAGAAATTTATATCAACTAAACTAGCTTTTATACTTAATCTCGTTTTTTTTTAAAAAAAAAAAGGTTTTTCAGGGTAAGAGACTAGACAGCTAGATGAACTAATCCTGACTGTCCATCTTCCATTTCTCCTTTCCCAGTAATATTTATTTAGCACTCTCATTTACAGTCCTAGGTGTTAGCCAAGCAAGCATCACACATGAATTTCTTGTCCTTGAAGAATTTGGCATTTTGCAATAGGCATGGTTGAATGACTAAAAGGGTAATAGAGCTGAGAAATGCAGGGAATGCATGACTCTTTACAAATCCTTTTACCAGCATGTGCAAGTTGGAATCTGCTAATAAGGAGCTCTTTATCTCCACAACTGATCTGGGCTGGGGTCACAGCTCTGCCCTGCTCACTTCTATGTGCTTTTGAGGAGGGGGCTTAGCTAAAGACACTCTATTCTTGACCACTTTTCTCACACCAATATCCTCCCCTTTTCTTATGTTCTTCTCTATCTTTACCCTCCTGTGCTCACTCCTCTTATTACAATGGTCATCAAGCTTAGTCATTTCATGTGGAATCACCTGGGCTCCAAATTTTCAACTTTTTTCTCTAAAAGCACTCTTAAATTCTTTCTTCCTATGGATAAGACTTTCCAAAGAAATAAGTCATGATAAATCAAGTCTATTATCTTCCACAAAGCTGCTGAACAGACTCTGGTGCCTGGACTTTGTGTGATTCTTGCTGGGATGTGGTGAGACTTGCATAACTTGAAGCCATTTAGCAGGAGAAGGTCCTGGGAAGGACAGATGAAGATGGCAAACATTCTGACAGGAATTAAATGGAGAGAGAGAGAGAAGTCTCACAAACATTCTGGCAATGTTTGAGATGGTGTAGAATGTGCTAACAAGTAGATACAGTGAAAGAGGCAGCAAAGGCAGTGACCTGAGCTCTCAAATATTCTCTCATCTGTCTGTAACCGGAGCTAATGAATTAGATAGCCAAGAAAAGAAACAGCAACAGAAGAATTAGAAGAAGAATGTTTATAGGCTAAAGTCATCGGTTACCAACTCACCTTTTATGTGTGTGTACATGTGAGGGAGGGGATATATGTCCATGGGGTCAAGAAGGTAACCTCAGGTGTTCTTCCTCAGGTGTGTCATCCACCTTTGTTTGTCTGTTTTTGAAACAGCATCTTTCACCAGCCTGGAACTCACCAAGCAGACTAGACTGGCTTTCCAGTGGGGCCATGGAATTCACTGCCTCTCCTTCCCTATCCCTGGATGATGAGGAAATGCCACCATGCCAGGCATTTTGTTTTTTAATGTGAGTTTTGGGGATTGGACTCAAGTACTCATGCGTGCAAGGCAAGAAGGTCACCAAGTTCAACCCACACACACACAAATGGCCTTCATTGCTTGGTGAAATGTGGTTAGTGATGGTCCCTGCAGAGGAACATCAACAATAAACATTTAAAAATCACTGGAGAGGAGCTCTGGGAAGATGGTCCAGGGTCAACAGTGCTTCTGCATAAGCATAGGGACCTGAGAAGGCTTGAGACTGCCCAAACTTGATTTCCCAATTGTGATGGTTAAGTTTATTTGTCAATTTGACCAATGTAATAATCCATAATACACTTGGGCAGGTCTCTGAGCTTGGCTGCAGGAAGGATTGACAAAATCCTTTTGGGATTTTGGAGAAGACTTGTGATGGTTAAGTTTGTCACCTTGATCTAATCCATAGTAATCTTGGGCAGGTCTCTGAGTTTGCCTCCAGAAAGGATTGACAAAATCCTTTTGGGATTTTGGAGAAGGGGAGAGTTCCCTTCTCCAGAGTGAGCCCTTTCCCCCAGTGGGTGGGCCTTCCAGAAGGAGACTAAATATAAGGAAGCTTAAGGGGAAGGAGATGCTCTTCCTTCCTCCCCCAGTTGCTGGTGCTTGTTCGTGACTTGCACTCGCATCCTGCTCTCCTACCCTTCCTGGACATCAGAACCCAGTTTCCTCGGCCTCACGTTGTGGACTGAAGAGCAGCCGCTCCCCAGGGAGCCATCAGGCCTTCTGGGCTGGATTGGGACTGCTGAGGCATCCAGCCATGTGGACTGAACAGCTACTGGTTTCTTCACCTGTGGGCCTACAGACTGCTATTGTTGGACTGTCTTAAGCTACCCCAATAAATTCCTTTTTTTTATTGTCCATAATGAATTACATTATTTAGTGGGCAAAAAATGAGTTATCCCCAATTCCCTGATGCCCCTCATCCCCCATCCCCAATCAGCTGGATATCCTCCTCCATAGGTCGTCCGGATCAGTCCTTGTGACAGGGGACCATGGATAGCCTAGTATTCAGCCAGATCTCCAGGCTCTAGTATGTTGTTACTGAGGGGTGTCATGCCTCTGGATAGTCTCCCCCACCACGGCTCTCACAATCTTTCTGCCCCCTCTTCCGCTCAGTTCGCTGAGTTGTGGTGGGTGGGTATTAAGGCTGCTTTAATGTTGTGAGCTTAGGGGTCTTTGGGTCAAAAATCATTGGTTTCTGTCTCACTGGCTTATGCTGTGTTGATTGAATGGCTGTGGCTGTGGGTTCCTTGTTCATTCTGTCCTTCTCTGTAGGGTCACATCACACCACACAATACACAACACACACCACACACAAGTGCTCTTTATACTCACACACACATAAAAAGTCATTGAAAATTACTAATAAACTGGAATTGGGATCCAGAGAAAAATCATACGGGGACAAAAATCTTGGTTTCCAATGGAAAATTCCCACTACCAGAGAACTAGAGAGAGGCTACACCCACTAGAATCTTGCCAAATTAGCAATGTTTGTATCATTTAACCTATACTTGTCTCACTCTCCAATGGAGATTCTGCATGTATTTTTTCAGAAGACAGTGAGAGAGCCGAGGTCAACCAAATTCCACCAACAAGACACAGGATGATGGCC
>PVHP010037116.1:0-17695 GCA_004024765.1 Zapus hudsonius
CAATTTGATGGGAAACTAAATATCTTTGCAGCATAATTATTCAAATGGAGTGAAGTCACTGATTTTAAATTTTTTCTTACTTGGTTGCTTGGTGACAGTTTCTTTACCTCTGTGACTTGTATACCAAAATTAGCTTCATTTCATTAAGAGTGCTGCAGTGAGAAACTAGGAAAATCTCCCTGACATATTAAAACATTTTATTAAAATGCCCTAACTTGAAAACTCCTTTATGATTGCTGCACAAATTAAGATAACTTGAACATTAATATAGTGACATAAGTATAGAAGAAAAATTTAAAGCCAACTGTTTTATAGGTCTACTTTTATATCTTAAATGAAATTTCTAGATAATTTAAACATTTCTCAGTCACTTTAAACATGCATCAGTATTTTTAAACTTACATGAGTGTTAAATTGCTATCATTAAATTTCTTGATAATAAAATAAATACTAAATGTATTCACATAAAAAGATTACTTTCAAAAGATAATTTTGAGCCGGGCGTGGTGGCACACACCTTTAATCCCAGCACTCAGGAGGCAGAGGTAGGAGGATCACTGTGAGTTCACCCTGAGACTACATAGTGAATTCCAGGTCATCCTGGGCTAAAGTGAGACCCTACCTCAAACCCCCCCCCCCAAAAAAAAAGTAATTTTGAGAAATTGTATCTTACAAAAGCATTCATTGTCTAAAACACTTTTTCACTTTCTTTGTCTTTCCTTCAACTTATTATTATAATATAAATAGGATTTACCTTAAGAATGAGAGTTAAATGCTGGACAGATAAGTGGTCTGTTAAACATGCTGATCTCCAAGGACTGAGAACCCTGATTCCATTCTTCTGTGATTATGTAGAGCTAGAAGCACAGAGAATTGCATAGATGTGGAGTTGGTGGCAGGGGGTGGAGACCATGCTGTGCTCTCTCCTTTCTCTTCTTTTACTTGCTCCTTGCAAATAATAAATATGTTTTAATGAGTGTGGGATTGCTATTAATATTAAACTTATTGATAATAAAATATTAAATATATGTCCATTGAAAAATGATATTTAAAAGGATATTTCTTTTAAAAATGTATTAAATATCCAAGATGGCCTTGAAATCTTGTCTTGCCTCAACCCCCAGAAGACTAAAATTATAGGCTCATGCCAGAACACCCAACCATACAATTAGATTTCTAGTTAAATGACATTTAAATTATTTTTAAATGTGTGCATTATGAAGTGTACATGAAAGTCTTTCTGACAATGAACATATATGGATAATTAACAAATCTTAATTATTTATGGTAACTTCATTTGTCCTCTTTTCAAAAAAAATTTAATAATCTTTTAGGTATCCTTACATTTTACAATCTGTGCATCACTGTTAAATCCAATTGTCTTTCAATATTGCATGTTTGTAGAAATTCCAAGGGTTGACACTTCTGAAAAAATATATGTCATTTTTAATAACATGGCATACAAATGCTACACTTAAGGTCATCTCAAATTAACCTACCTTATTCTGACACAGTCTCCCCACCCTAGCCTCAGAAAAGTATTAAATATTAGCACTAACACCAGCCATTCCCTTAGGAAATGGTTTCACTGGGTAGTTCCATAGCAACAAAGACATAGCGACTCCAAATGATACATCATGAGAGTGTTCCTTCTCTGGGAACTGTGATATGACAGAACCTGTATAGGACAAAGACTCCTGACAGTGTCCACAACCTTTGATAGCTTCATTGTGATTTTTCTTTCAAGTCATTATACTCTCTTTAACTGAGTAGTAACCTTAGGATCAGAAAATGCATGTACTGGGCTAGAGAGTTGGCCCAGGGGTCCTTCTCTGCAAAACCCAATTACCCCAGTTCAATTCTCAATTACCCATGTAAAGCCAGATGCACAAAGAGGCTCATGCATCTGGAGTTCATTTGCAGTGTCAGGAGGCCTTGGTGCACCCATTCTGTCTGTCTATCTTCTTTATATCTCTCTATTTCCAAATAAATGAATAAAAATATTTAGAAACCACATATGAGGGAGAATATGCAGTGCTTGGTTCTCTGCTCATGAGGTCACTAAGAATGATCTGCTCCAAGTCTGTCCATGTTTCTTTAAATTTCATTGCCATTTTTCCTTTCAGCTGCTTAGAATTCCATAGTGTAAATGTACCACAACTTTGATATCCATTCATCCAGTGATGAGCATTAGGGTTGGTTTCAATTCTTTGCTATTATAAATTGAGCTGCTACAGACATGGTTGAGCAAATGTCTCTGTGCTTCTGCAAGGAAACTTGAGTGTAGATGCCCAGTAGAGGGATAGCTGGGTCCATTGGTAGTTCTATATCCATCCTGCTCAGAAGACCTCCACACTGCTTTCCATAGTGGTTTTACAAGTTTGCATTCTCACCATCAGTGAACAAGGGTCCCCTTTTCCCCACATCCTCACCAGCATCAATTGTTGGTAGACTTTTACTGATTGCCATTCTGACTGGAGTAAGTTGGAATCTCATTATTGTTTTGATTTGCATTTCTCTGATGATAAAAGACATTGAACATTTTCTCAAATGGAAGTTGGCCATCTGTATTTCTTCCCCTGTGAATTCCCTGGTGAATTCAGTTCCCCATTTTGTGACAGGACTATTTGATAATTTTTAATTTTTTGAGTTCTTTGTACATTCTAGATATTAGACCTCTATCTGTATTATAGCTGGCAAAGATTAACTCCCAGTTTTATGGTGGTCTATTGGCTTTCAGTAAGGGATGAATATCTGTACAGAAGCTTTTTAGCTTGATAAGAACACATTGGTTAAGTGATTTTTGCACTTCCTGGCCTATCAGAGGTTTGTTCAGGAAGTTTTTTGCTATTCCTAACTGATAGAAAGTTCCCCCATTTTTTTCTTCCAGGATTTTCAGTTTCAGGTCTTGCACTGAGGTCTTTATTCCATTTGGAGTTGATTTTTGTGCATGGTGAAAGGAGAGGGTCTAGTTTCATTTTCTAGCAAGTATTTATCCAATTTGTCCAGCACCATTTGTTAAAGATGCTATCTTTACACCATTGTTGGTATCTTTGTTGATTATGGAGTAACTATAGCTGCTGGAGCTTAGGGCAGGAACTTCAGTTTGGTTCCATTGGTCTATCTGTCTATTTTTGTGCCAGTAACATGCTGTTTTTGTTACAATGGCTTTGTCATATATCTTTAGGTTGGATATGGTTATACCCCCTGATGTGCTTCTTTTACTAAGGATTGCATTTGATATCTGAGTCCTTTTGACATTCCAAATAAATTTGGAGATTAGTTTTTCTATGTTTGGAAAGAATGAAGCTGGCATTTTTATTAGTATTGCATTGAATCTGTGTATAGCTTTTGGAAGTATTGCCATTTCCACGATATTAATTCTAGCTATCCAAGAGCATGAGAGATCTTTCCATCTTTTTGCATCATCGTGAATTTCCTTCTAAAGTGTGTAAACCTTAGTTGTTATACAGTAAGCTCCTGAGGGAGCTGAGGGCTCCACCTGGTACGAGGTGCCATGAACATAATGGGAAGAAGC
The DNA here is from genome assembly GCA_004024765.1 of Zapus hudsonius. Lineage (NCBI taxonomy): Eukaryota > Metazoa > Chordata > Mammalia > Rodentia > Dipodidae > Zapus > Zapus hudsonius. The sequence continues at coordinate 3,539 of PVHP010037116.1, forward strand.
CTAACCTCAAGAATAATTGTTCAGGCATGAATCTCCCTGTCCCAGTTATTGGCTCCTTCCCACACTGAGCTATTAATTAATGAGACCCACAAGGTCCCCAAAACATGACAGACTTCTGTCAAAGCTCTTGAATACCTGTCCCAGGCCTAAGGTAAGACCCTATTGGTGAAGAAATCACAGAATGTCATCAAACAACACTTTTTATTTTATTTGAAATCTACCTTCTTAGTTTCATGTGTAAATTATTATGTAAATGCATCAATTTGTAGCCAAAATTTCTGAGTGATCTACACACAACATTTTCAGCTATATTGTTCAATGTCCCATAGCTACTTTGGGTGACAACTGTGTAATCGCTTGCTAGTCTTGCTTTGTGGTAGAATTCTGGATCCTGAAATACAAGCCTGATGACTTCCAGAATAGTGTTTGTGTTTTCTGAGAAAAGAGGGTGGGTTCCTATTGGTATCATGGCTGTCATCGTGATCATGGTGGGCTGTTCTCTGCATCAATCTTACTTACCACATGTGCAGCTCTAATCCTGAAGGTGTGAAATGAAGACACAAGGAGTTACAGTGATACTGCAGTCATTAAGCAGCTACCTTAATACTAAAGAAAGGATTACTTCTTTAATTCTTCCTGAGGGACAAAGTGATACTATTAGTTCTGTTTCTCAACCCATTTTGTTTTGTTTCTCCTCTTACCAACTAAATCAGGGTTATTAAGTCATCATAATTTCTTGACATAATAATTTTACTGTTTCACATATATTGGTTTATTCTTGAAAACTTGGCTATTGTAAAGAATTTTCATTTTTTTGTTGTTTTAACAGTTAAATGGAATACCCGACATAGGAAACATGTAATTCATGACAATATGTTTACTCTAGTTATTGAAACCCTGGAGTGCAACCCAATTTTTTGGAAGAGCTGGGGCTCTCCTGAGTATTTAGCAATGTCCTTGATATCTGCTTCTGAGATTCTGTTAACAAACATCTTTTCATTATAACAACTACAAAGTTGTTATTTTTCTTTTGCCATATGGCGTCTGAGATGATTTTGAAGATCACAGGTTGAGAATCACTGACCTACAGTATTGGCTATGACACATTACCATGAGGAAATAACTATCCCTGTTTCTGTTGGTATATTTCATCAATATTTTCCTCTTGCAGTTATTTTTTGCATTATGTGTTATATTTAGATCTAGAATTACTTTCTATTAAATGTCATAGATTAATTTTTTTGACCCACAACAAAGCAGTGATATGACTTTGGAATCTGAAAATCAGAAGTTCTGCTAGCATGGGATTGTAAGATGGTGAATGTGTGTTCATTTGTTTTGAGCATATATATATATATATATATATATATATATATATATATATATATATGCCTAGATGTTTTGTTCACATAAAACTCAGTAAACAAAGCTACTAAAGATGCAACTGTCTCTAGTGAAATTTAAATTTGGATTGATTAATTTACTTGTCCTCCAACAAAGATAATTAAATTTGGAAAGATAGGTAGTGAATGCAGAACACAGTTGGAAGCAATATCTTCTGAGGTGTTAGCAAGATGATAAGTGAATCCTATAATTTTCAGTGATTTAATTATAGGTGATGAATGCAGTTCTTTTTGGGAATAAGTTATTTCTATATAATCAACCTATTTGAATATTGAAAAAAATCAGTCAAATATATTGAGTGTGTTTTATTAAATTTACTACAATATTTTTGGATTTCTACATTTCCCAGACCTATTAAAGTAAAACACATTAAAGAAAACTTACTGAATATTTTAGTAATGTTTAACTCCTCTGCATGGTTTAAGCCATCCTTGTTTTATAACCGTGGTTAGAAATTTTCAGATGAAGTAAGTAGTACCAGCTATGCATTTGTTTTGAACTTTGGTTTCTTCACTGTAGAAATATTAATGTTAGTATAAGTCACAGTAGCTTTTTGTCACTTTTGATTCTCATAATAAAAACAGAGTTGGGTAGTTGTAGTGTATAAATTAAGAATATATTAGGCATTATTTAAAATACTTGCCATCATTTTATATTCTTTATAAGCTCTCAGACATAATCAGCAACCAGACTCCCTCTAGTAACTAAATATGATTTCCCAGTATAATTTAAAGTATGAGAACTGAAAGAAATTTTGTTTTTGCCATCACCTTCTCTCAAAGTTTTATACTTTTTTCTTCATACTTTCCTTTAATTTATGGATATACATACATATATATATATATATATATATCATTTAGTCAGAATGTGTATCACATAATAAAGAAAATTGAATGTACAAGGGTTACAACAGAATTTAAACTATTCATGTGTTCTTCATTGCTTTATAAAATTTTTAAATGACATGTGTTTTAGGATTTTAGGTTACTGTGACATATGTTATCACAGTGGGGTGTCCACAACGTGGCAGTTTTTGCATAATGATACTATTATATGAGCCCTATGAAAGGCAAATGGATTGTAGGTAGAACAGTAAGTGCCAGGCATTAAAATTCTTCACAAATTGCTCTCTTTAAACCCATTTTAATAGTGAGATTACCCTCTCTGAAGACTACTCAGGTCATTTCATTTAAGTGCTCAGTCATTCTGCTGCTGCAACTTGGCGTTGGCATTTGGAATTGAAATGAACAACTCAAGTGGGCTAGCACTTGAGCATACTATGTATGGATAATGACTGGCCAAAAAAAAATGTAAGAGCCTCGGAGCTTCATTTAAGTGCTCAGTCATTCTGCTGCTGCAACTTGGCGTTGGCATTTGGAATTGAAATGAACAACTCAAGTGGGCTAGCACTTGAGCATACTATGTATGGATAATGACTGGCCAAAAAAAAATGTAAGAGCCTCGGAGCTTCTACATACTCTGTTTGTAATGGAACAGCTGAGTGATAGAATTGTACATGGTCACAATAACACAAACATTGCCCTACCCTCATTGACCTCAATCTGAACACTCCATAAAGAATTTCATTTTAAGAGATGTTGATTGCCATTAAGTATACTTCATGCTTGTTAGTTCACATACCATCATTGATTGCCTTTAGATGTGTAGTTTAGCTTTCTGTTGGTATACACCCTTTCTAGTTAGATACCATTTATTACTGTGAGTGTTCCCCCAGGTTTTCTTATCCTTGAATCAAGATAAATCAATATCACTTAGACTGTGAATCAACTAAGGACAGAGTGCAGCATATATTCCAAATGCTCTCTCTCTCTCTCTCTCTCTCTCTCTCTCTCTCTCTCTCTCTCTCTCTCTCTCTCTCTCTCTGTGTGTGTGTGTGTGTGTAGAAAAACATATTGTCACTAAAATCTACAAATTACATGTTTGTTGGAAATTTTGTTTGTTTGAAGGGATACCTCTTTATTATACTGAGAAAATAAAATCAACAGTTGAAATTATACTTTGCTTCAGATAGGTTGGTTCCCCCAAAATATTAGTTTAAAATTATTGCCCCTAAAGAATTTGAAGGAGTGTCATGTTAAACAATTGCATATCACTTATATGGATTCAAAAGTCACAGTTTTCCACGTTTGACTGCATTCTCTGTCTACTTTTTTCTTTTTGCTAATTCTTACTGAAAAATTTGGTAATGAAAATATATCATAACAGAACCTATGGGACACAATAAAGGCAGTCCTAAAGGAAAAATTTATAGCACTAAATGCCTTCATAAAAAAGAAATAATGATCCCAAATTAATAATCTAACTAACCAGCTAAAGGCATTGGAAAAATTAGAACAATCCAATCCTAGGAGTTCAAGAGGAAAAGAAATAATTAAGAATAGAGCAGAAACCAATCAATTAGAAACTAAAAAAATGATTTTAAAATCAGTTAAACACAGAGTGGGTATTTGAAAAAGTAAATAAGATTGACAAACACACTGGTGTTGAGGATGCCATTTGGTTAGACTGCTTTTCTCATTGGAGTATTTTGAATCACTCTTGGAGGGTAGAGTCTGTCATGGTGAGGCAGGATGAAAGGCTATAGGACGCTCCTGACATTTATTAGCCCATTCATGGAGGCACTAAATTTTAACCATCATATATTCCTCTGAGTATTAAAATTAATAAAGGATGAGGAGCATCTGATTGCTCTCTCTTCTAACAATCATTTACTAAAAAAGTTTAGATACAACAATCTATGCATGAGCAGTTACTCAGAGCTTCATGAAAGTGTTTAAAGATTAGAATATCAGTCTATTTTAAGTGATTTTACAGAAAGGTCAGTAGAAAAGTAGAAAATGACCCCTCATATTAAAAATTTTGAAGATAATTTTCTCTTTGAATGGGTAGAGGGATACAAAGTAATTTTAATGTTTGATTGTGTATATGTTGGGGTCACAATGCATGTGTGCATGTGGAGGGCAGAAGAGAATCTCCTATGTCTTTCATTCCTTAGGAACAGTGATCATCATTAATGAGACAAGATCCCTCCTTGGCCTGTAATGCACCAAGTGGGCTTAGAGAGTGGACCAGCAAGCCTCATGGATCCAACTGGATCTGCTTCCCCAGGGCTGGGATAGTCAGGGTGCATGACCGTGGGCTGGCATTTTTTATTTGGGTTCTGTTGATTTTGATCAGGTCTTCATACTAGCATAAAAATACATTACCAACTGAGTAATACCACCAGTCCTTGCATTGTAAAAACAATATATATGCAACTATTTAAGTCATCTTTATAAAATCTAGAGAAGTCAAGGGTGCCTACCTGCAGAGCTCTTTAATTGTTGATGTCTGTGTTCTGCTTATGGATTAAGTTTAAAAATAAGTGAAAGTTCAGTCCTTTAAAAGACAAGGGAAGGATTCATTCTATTTGTATAGAGGAAAGAGTCGTAGAGGCTCGGGTTGGAACACTACCAACACACAGCCTGAGATGAAAGTCATAAAGCAAAGGAGACAATCACAGCAAGATTTATAAAGATAATCTATCAAACAGGAGACAGACTTGTTGGACCTTCATACTCAGGGCTTGATGTTGAGAAGGGTTAAGTTACAAAAGAAGAGAAAATAAAAGGTATGTGAGATTCAGATTTTATGCAAACTTCCTTACTGGAACTATGGGTATCCTATCAGCTGGGGTCTTATTTTAAATCACTGCCTCTGTTTTTCCTTGAGGAATGAGGATATTCCACTCATGAAGGGGATAAAGACTCCCAGATTGGGGAGTGGAGACTGGAAATGGGTGGGCTAAGCTAGTGGTCATTGTGTATTCTCAGTCAGGATTGAGAGAAGGGTGCTGCCTGGCTGTATGACTTAATGGTGGATAGGAGAACTGTATAATAGAAGCAAATCTTGGGGCAACTGGTCATATACTGTGCCAGGAATAAATAGAAGTGTGTTGGGCAAGGACTGCTCCTCTGTGTCAAGTGTCGAGTAAAGACTCAGATGTTGCATCAAAATTATAAGAGGTTGCAGACATATGACATGTCATGAATGAGATAAGGTCTTCTCAGGTGACCCTGCATGCCAAGAGCTCAACCACTTCCAACAGTGTTGTTTTGATAGCAAGCTTTTAATCATATTTGAACCTTTGAATGACATAAACCTTAAATAAAACAGCAGAAGGATAGTTGCTGTAAGCTACAGGCAGAAGAAATCCAAATTCATGGAATTTTTCTTTCACTTTTTAAGCCAGAAATGGTTGCTGTGATGTGAACAGAAAGTTGATCTCATGGCTACATGATAAAATTGATCATGGACTTTGGTTACAGATCTGAGCCACTTCCTCACACAAGAGACCATTACTTCTAAACAGGAGTGGAGGCCTTGATGGGATGCTCTGCAGTACTCTATTTATGCCTCTAAATGTGCATAACCAGTCCTATGGCCATTATTTGATTGATGCTTTACTAAAGTACTAAATAAATAGTCTCTCCCTCTCTCCCCCCTCTCACTAGATGTGCCTACTCCGTGACTATATGTGTGAATGCCAAAGCAGGACATTTCATATCTTTCTCTTTCTCTTCTACACCTTTTTTCCTGAGACCACATCTCTCATTGAACACAGAGCTTCCTATTTTGTGGTTAGACAAGTAGATGAAGGAGACGCTGTGACACTTATCTGTTCACTCTGTGTGGTTTCTTAGGGGTTTACTGGGGATTGAACATAGGTCCCATGAGCAAGCCATCTTACTGTTGGATCCATCTGCCCAAACCCAAAGTAGACCTTTTAGGGAAGGATGAATATATTATCACCCTGTATCATCCTGGATTGCCTGTTGATTGAGAAAATGTAGGAATCAGTTAGTAAATGGAATTGTAGATCAAATCTTTCTTAGGGTACACTGAGTATACAGGACATAGGTTTCTTTGTGCATAACCTATTATACACTTATTTTTCAGTTACTGAGTACATAATGTACACAAATACTTTATCTCTTTATATACGCATCAAATTATTTTTCTTTCCATACAATAAAAGGCATAGTCACTGGAAAATCCAGTGGAAACTTTGAAACCACATTCACCATTTTTTGGAAATAAAAAAAGACACACAGAAATTCATCTCAATAAATATTAATAGTGATGATTTTATGACTTGTGTGATGTAGGAAGACATTTCTAAGTCTCTTACATGTATATTTCACCATTCTGGCTCCTAATAAAGGCAGGAATTCTGGCAAAAAAGGTTTATCTAGTATCATGTTAATGAAGTAATATTACCAATTGCAGCTGAAGGCTGAATTTGGTAAATAAAGTAGTGTATTTAAGAAATGGCTGATATCATCAATATCAAGAAAATATATTTCACAAGTACAATGAGATATCACCTCGCGCCTTTTAAGTTTGCTATTATCAAATATTAAACAAGAAAACTGTTAGGCCTATGTTGGGAATATTTTGGACATATTGGAACACATGTACATTTTATTATAAAATTCAAAATACAGCACAGGTGTGTAAAGGCACTTCCTTGCAAAACCTGATGCACTGGGTTCAATTCCTTGAAATCAAGTAAAGCTGTGTGCAGCATGGTACATGCATCTGGAATTTCTTTGCAGTGGAAAAGAGGAGAAAAGATCGTGGTATGCTAATTCTCACTCTCTCTCTCTCCTTTTAAATAAATAAAATTACTAAAAAGAGCACAGGAATCTTTATATTTGATGCCAAATGTAGATTGTAGAAGTCTCAAAAACTTAAATATAAAAGTAATAAGCCAGTGAGACAGAAACCAACGATCTTCGACACAAAGACCCCTAAGCTCACAACCTTAAAGCAAACTTATTACTCATCCACCACGACTCAGGGAACTCTGCGGAAGAGGGGGCGGAAAGATTGTGAGAGCCTTGGTGGGGGAGACTATCCAGAGGTATGGCACCCTACAGCAACAACACACTGGAGACAGGAGGTCTGGGCTGAGTACCAGGCTATCCAGGGCCCCCTGCCACAAGGACTGATCCAGATGGTATACGGAGGAGGATATCCAGCTGATTGGGGATGGGGAGGGGGGCATTGGGGAATTGGGGATAATAACTCATTGTTTGCCCACTGAATAATGTAACTCATTATGGACAATAAATATATATTTAAGAAAAAAAGTAATATCATTCATGTATCTCACTTCTCAGTATTTATACAAGGAATTCAAATTGCAGTCTTTTATTTTCTTCCTGTAAGTATCATCACCACTTACTATCAACAATTAAATTTCACTGTTACTATCATTTGCTTGGAATATTTTGACCCTCTGATTCATTAATGAGGCTAGGGCCTTCCCTTTACCATTATGACATATCATTTTATTGATTGAATGTTACTTTGCACCACAGACCTCCTCCACTCTCTTTACCAGCAGGACAGGATCCTCAACGTTCCCACAGCAGTGAAACACTCAGAATCTTGTCTTTTCTCACTGCCTGAGTTTTCACACTGTTCCTTTCATAGTATTGCCAGTTTGAGGTCTCTGATAATCAGAAGGTGAAACGAAATTAGGAGGATAATGATTGAACTGGCTATAATCATGTGTAACTTATTGAAACTGGGATTAGGTAGAGGAAGAAGGCTCAGTGGTTGACAGTGCTTTCTAGAAGAAGAAGCTGAGCTTTGGGGACACAACTGTCCTTTCGAAGAGCCCCTTTATTGCATTATAGTTATTATTAACTTGTAATTAATGGTAAGAAAAGTTACCACTCAACTACAAGTTCTTTGATAAGGCACAGTAACTATCTGAAGCCTGCAGTAGCAGAGCATGTTTCTGAAAATGCTATCAGGCTTGAGGAAGTCTTGATCCTTTCAGACCACCTGGGCCTCATATCACATCTCCAAGATTTGCCTGAACAGTAAACCCCTGAACCTGGCACAGATAGTAATCAATGTGGGTGTTCTGTTACATAATTAATTATTAACAATCTCTAGTAAATATACACATCCTTCAAATATCTTTCAAATACAGCTTATTTCAAAGACAATTTAATATGTACTTATATGTTAGCAACATGAACACACATGTAGGTATTAATTCACATTAAGTGACATTTTTGTTATTTTCTAATAAAAATTATATATTCTTGATGAAGCACTATGAAAATATTTAATTATGCGTAGCTTCAGAACCTCTCTATTTAGCAGATTAGTGATATCTCCAGTTAATTCGAGAACATTCAAATTTCATGGCAATATTTTTCCTGCATGATCAAAAAAATTAAATTGGAAGTGTATTTCTTGATCTTTTATTTATCCCAGTTAACAAAATTTGATTTTTTTGTTTCATTAACCTTTTCTTAGATTGTATTATTTTTATAGGAAAATATGGGTGAATGATTTCAATATATAATGTGAGAATTATTATGACTACACTAAAACTCCAAATCATTAACTCTTTTTGCTTTGGAAAATTTGAAAATTGACCTCAAAGGTTATCTTTCTTCTGGATGAGGTGTGTGAAGAGTTTCATATATGGTGACATTGGAGAATACCAGCCAAGTCCTTTGGGTTTTCAATTTTAGGAAAATGTTGTGAAGATGCTGTCAAGTAAGCATTACAGAGACATTTACATTGCCAAGATCTATGATGTTTCAGTATTTGAGCAAGTCAGAAGCTTCCTGACTTAAGGGACTTGGAGGAAGTAATTTAAAGTAAATTAGAGAAAATATTCTGTTTAAATTTGATAATAATAATGTCCCAGTTGTTCATTCACTGAACTTAACAGCTGTGGTGTGGGACTGGGGTTCTTCTGTTCTTTCCCACATGAACCTTTCTTTCTCATGAAGGGAGCCCCCTGGTATCTTTCCTTCTTCTGTATGTATGGTTAACTAGCCATACATTTTACACAAACCTCTCCCACATGTATTCTCCACACTAGTGACTTGAGATCTTTGTAACTTTTTTCTTTTGTTAATGAATTATGGGATACTTTCCCTATTCCCACTCCCAAATCCTTTGAACTTTCTCTGATATAAATAAATGTGCGTGACATAAAGAAGCTCTCTATCTAAGCTTGTCCAATAATTTGGCATGCTAAGATATGAACCCTGGGGAAGTGCAGTCAGTTAAGCTTTGGGTGTTCACTCTACTGTTACTATCCCCCTGCTACAAAGTTATTCTCAATATTGGAGATACACCAAAATTTAAAGTTAGGTTTTAGCTTCCCTTTCCTTTATTATATATAACTATACAGATGGGTGTGTCATCAATAATTACTTTCCTATCTGGAGGAGCAAAAGGAGGAACAGAACATATTAGGTTAGTATTTTGGGAATACAATCTAAAAAAGAAAAAGAAACAAACCACAGAGGGGGCTCTGTGGTTAAAGACACTTGCTTCAAAGCCTGCCAGACCAGGTTCAATTCCCCAGTGCCAATTTAAAGCCATATGCACAAAGTAATGGATGCATCTGGAGTTTTTTTTTTTTTTTGTAGTGAAAGAGGTAGTGACATGCTTATATTATCTCTCTATCCCTCTCTCTCTTTGCAAATTAATAAAATATTTTTAAATAAAATATTTAAAAAATAATCAAGAAAACTAGACCTAGGAAATGATTCAGGCCCAAGACTGACAGCACACAGGGCAACTATAAGACCACAATATTAATGAGCAAAGCACAGGAGTTGGTGTGATTGAAATATTTATAAAATTCAATAGGAAGATGTAGAAAGGAGAGACATAAGGAGAGATGCCTCAAGATTTCTTAGCAGTTAATACCTGGACACTAGGACCTAAGTTATTGTGCTAGCTAAATTTTTCAAACATAGATTGTGAATTAACAATAATTTATTTTCACTGTCATAATGATATGTCTGTATCTTTCTAGGTAACTTTATTTAGGAAGATCCAATAAAATGTTGGCCTCTCTTTTCTATTATTAAAATCATTCCTCATTAATTTTCAGAGAAACAGTCTAACACAGCTATGTGGATTGCTAAAATTGGTAATATTCTAAACTGAATGCCATGTGCAAAGCTCAAGTTAGAAAGGCGGGTTATTCTCTTAGCAAATCATAATCAAGAACTGTGAGTCTGAATAGCTTATAAAGGCTTTCTGGCTGAGAAAGTTTCCAGAGGACCACCAACACTCACCAACACGAACCAGATGAAAAGCAAGGTAACAGTCCAGTGCTCAGACAGCATGGTGTAAACCCACAGAACCAATAAGAAGTGTGATGATTTACATAAACAGCCTCTTGTAAATACAGAGCTTTGGGGTCCATGTCACATATTCAGTGATTCATATCAAAACCACAATGGCAGTTTTTCCCATTCTGGAAACAATCATGGTTTGCTCTGTTGGGCTTGCACATACCAGAGTTTTAACACTAGACTGGACCGTCAGGTATTTGAAGGATGCCTGTGGGTTTACAATAGGGTGGAGATTTATTGTGAATAATTTATTTCACTATTAAATAGCTAACACCCATACTCTAAATATTTAAGCCTAATTTGGTCTAACAAATTTGCTAAATATCAACTATATTACATATGCCTCATATTTATGGATCACTTGTCCATTTACCATAAAGAATTTTATTTTATTAGTTTAATAATAGGATGTCATAGATGAAATTTACCTCTGTGAATGAACTGGTCCAAATTCAAATGGCTAGAAAGTGTTGGAAAAAATTAAACACAGAATATCACATATTTATATTTCACAAGCATTGACAAGACAAAGACAATAAGGAGAAATATATTATGTTTTTACTGTGATGTTATATGGTAATATGATGAAGCATTTTCTCAAATAAGTAAAAATACAAACTTGTATCTGTTTATCCGTTACATTTGTAACAAATCAATTAAATAGAAATCACTAGGATATTGTGCACCAAGTGTATTGGATATCACTGTCCTTCCTAAATCCTGTGCTATAATTTTCCATGTCTTAAAGATGTACAGTCATACAGCGGAGGATCCATATGGAACCCCACAGAGAATGATTGGATGAACGAGGGACCCACAGCCATAGCCATTCAATCAACAAAGGGTAAGCCAGTGAGACAGAAACCAACGAATCTCGACACAAAAACCCCTAAGCTCACAACATTAAAGCAGCCTTAATACTCACCCACCACGACTCAGGGAACTGAGCAGAAGAGGGGGCAGAAAGATTGTGAGAGCCATGTTGGGGGAGATTATCAGAGGCATGGCACCCCTCAGTAACAACACACCTGGGTCAGGAGAACCTGGGTGAATACTAGGCTATCCATGGTCCCCTACCACAAAGACTGATACAGACGGCCCACAGAGGAAGATATTTAGCTGACCTAGGATGGGGAGGGAGGCAATGAGGAATTGGGGATAACAACTCATTGTTGGCCCACTAAACAATGTAACTCATTATGGACAATAAAAAAGAAAAAAAGATGCAAGCATTCAGAAACTAAATAACTTGGAGTTACAGACTACTAAGTAGAAGAGAAAAAACCCCAAAAGTTTTGTCCTCTATTACACTGCCCATGTAGGGAGAATCCACCTGCCCCATGCATGAGGTTCTGTGTTGAAGCTCTCTGGAGGGCAAGGACACTGTGGACAGGGTGCTGGGCAATCATACAGAAAGACTGCCATAGTGAAGCCCTTGCTGAGTTCCATTACTGAAGCCCGCATGGAGGAACAATTCTACATTACCAAGCTGATGTTCAGTAACTTGCAACTATATTGAATATTATTCTGTTCATTTGCCTTTTCCTAGCAATTTCTCAGCATGTGCATGAAGTATATGATCTCAACATGCTGTTCAGAGTTTGTTTAAAGATAAGCAAACAGCAGTCATCCCTCTAAGGACTACAGTTTCTTTCCTAAGGTTGTAGGCTCAATAGAGCATTACTAAGAAAATGCTGACTTTTCAGCATTAGTTCATATTGAAAAGAAGAAGCAAAAATTATATGTTAAAAAGTACTGGGTGTTCGGTTTATGTAATTCCACAGAATGATCTGTTTACTTCAATTTTCTATGAGTCAGGCCTTGATCACTTTTAGTCATGGTACAACACAGACGAATTCATTGTGTTCAATCACACTAAGCCATTAATTTAATGGGATCTAGTCTTTAGATTGGCTTCTTATTGTTCCAATATAAAATCATTTCACTATCTTTGCTATTTATGAGACTAATCGCCTTACACCTACTTTATCTGAAGTTGGTACGATTAGTTACAGCAGGACTCAGCATAGTTTGCTAAGTAGCTAGAAGGAATATACAGTTTCCATGGGTCATACAGTTGCATTCCCAGCTAGGGCACTGCATACAATACAATAGCTATAGAAAACAAGGCAAGCACTACAAAAATGCTAGATTATGACTCTGTTCCAAACAACTTCATCCTGTACAGATTTATTTTGAAGCTGAAATTAGAACTAATGTAATTTTCATTTGTTATGAAATTTCTTTCTTTTGGAATTTTGAACTATTATGAAATTTTTAAAAAATCATCTAAGTTCATGAGTTGTACAGAAGCAAGAGGTTAATGGTATTTTAGTCTAGAGACTGTAATTTGCTGACCCCAGAATTATAGAATAAAAGTAAAGAAGAGATACAGATAATTAGCTGGGTCTCTTGAGCAATATTAAAACTTATATATTAATATTTGTCAAATATATTTTAAATAATATTTATTTTATTGTGATTAAGTATTTGTTAGAATATGGGATTGATAGCTGAACCATAGGCATGTAAAGTTGGCAAGTGTGGAAGAATTTTATTAATCTCATTCATTGACAATTTCATAAATCTAAGGGCATCATGTTTCCATAAGCTCATTTTGCCTTTTTATTTATAAGGGATGCACTCATCCTGATAAAAAGTAGTAAGATTAGATTAGCTTTGTTACACAAATAAATAATAACTACTCATTTTCTTTTATATAATGTAGATTTGCAAACTGACAACTTGTACAATAGATATGAAGATAATAATTTATCATTCTTTAAACATTCATACTTTATGTCAACTGCTCATTTATCTTTATAAAAATCACACGATGCTTGGAATGCAAATGTGTCTAAAATAAAAATGATTGAATACATTCAATTGGAAATGTTTTTTTTGCATCCTTTCAGGGACATTTAATGCTTTGATTAAGGTGATTTGTCGAAAATAATCTTCCTTTTATGAGAAATGTCATCTTAATATATTAGAAACTTTAGTGAATTTTAACACATATGTTGCCTTTAGAACCAGATAGTTTATAAAAATATACAAATACTCAACCATCTATTAATGAAAAATTAATCTAATCTAATACAAATAAATTACTTGAATGCCAGGAGGCTTCAATATTGATGATGAACATAAGGGATTTCATGCCAAACAGAGCCAAGGTTTTCTAATGAGCCCAAAAAGGCAAAAGAAATACAAATATACTATAAGAATTTCACTTTTATAATGTTTTGTGGTTTTCTTTGTACTAGAAACTACTATTACTAGGGACCTCATATTTTTATTTTATCTTAGAGTTAGGCCATATCCATTTGTATAATTTTTCATTTTTAATTTACTTTCAAGCAGAGAGAGTAAAAGAATGGTCACACCAGGGCCTCCAGCCAGTGCAAAAGAACCTCAGATACATGAGTCACTTTGTGCATTCCAGCTCTACATGGGTACTGGGGAATTGAACCTGGGGTGCCAGACTTTGCAGGAAAGCCCCTTAACTGCTGAACCATCTCTCTCTCTCTCTCTCTCTCTCTCTCTCTCTCTCTCTCTCTCT
>PVHP010037117.1:0-17541 GCA_004024765.1 Zapus hudsonius
AGACAGACAGACAGACAGACAGACAGACCTGGCTACCTCTGGTACAGTTCATAACTCCCTATACTATGGACAGATCCAGTATGCGCACCAAGGAAGTACCCCAGTGGGTAGGGGAGAGAGAGGAGGAAAATAGGGACACATTTACAAGATTTGATCATGCAATGTATATACTTATTCATAATAAAGACATAACCACTTATTTTGAATGAGAACCACAGAACCACTTATTATGAGTGACAACAGCCAGAACACAAGCCAAGAGATGGAGATGAGAGAGAGTACAAATATGTGGACAACCCCAACAACCAGTTTTCTTCCAGTTCTCAGATTAGAAAAAAGGTAGGACAAGCACAAAGACAGCAATTACGAGATTTTAACTCTACATTCTTGAGAGACAAGTCAGACAAGAGAAAGCACACGCAAGAACAGAAGGAAAAAGAAAAAGGTAAACTACATTTCATCAGAATAACAAATCTTCTGGTAGGATATGGTGACTGACACCTGTAATTCCAGCACTCCAAAGGCTGAGACCAGATCAAGATTGAGAGTTTCAAAGCAGCCAGGGCTACATGGAAAATTCAAAAACAGGACTAGAGATATGGCTTAGCAGCTAAGGCATATGCCTGCAAAGCCTAAGGACCCAGGTTTGATTTCGCAGTACCCATGCAAAGCCAGATGCACAAGGTGGCACATGTGTCTGGAATTCGTTTGCAGTGGCTAGAAGCCCAGGCATGCCCATTCATTTTTTTCCTCTCTCTTCCTCCCTCTACCTCGCTCTCTCTCTCTCAAATAATTTTTTTAAAAAGAAAGAAAATTTAAAAACTGTGCTACACAAGAGCCTGCCTCAAATAAAAACAGCTATAATAAAAGTAAAGCAAGGCATAGTGGCATGCAACTGTAATCCCAGTGTCAGGAGGATCACAATGAATATAAGAATATACATTTTTGGGGGGTTTTTCGAGGTAGGGTCTCGCTCTGGTCCAGGCTGACCTGGAATTCACTATGTAGTCTCAGGGTGGCCTTGAACTAACAGCAATCCTCCTACCTCTGCCTCCTGAGTGCTGGGATTAAAGGCATGCGCCACAACACCCAGCGAATATACATATTTTTAAAGGAACAGCTCATGCCCAATTCTACACTTGAAATGAAGAGCCAGGAGGATCACAAATTTGAGACCAGTGTTGGCTACATACGGAGTTCCAGGTTAGTTTATACTACCTTGCCTCAAAACAACAAAAACTACCCAACTCCAACTTCCTTTTTTTGCTTCAGACAGGGTCTTGCTATATGCAGCTGCTGGACTACTATTCACTATGTAGCCCAGTGTGGCTTCTAACTCATGGCAGTCCTCCTGTTCTAACCTCTAGTGGTGGGATTGTCATGGAGCTGTGCACCATGCCAACAAAAATTCAACTTCTAACCAAACACACAACTGTACATTACTATTCACAGCTGCATAATTAACAGTAGCAAAAAAACTAGAACAAACACACATGTCTATCAATAATTGAACAGGTAAACAAAGTGTATATGAATATAATAAAATACTACTCAATCTTAAAAATGAAGTAAAGTGTATATAATATGAAAGAACTTTGAAAATATGATACTAACTGAAATAAGCTGCAAACAAATTAACTATTTTTGAATAACTGTATTTATATAAGGTACTTATAACATGCAAATTTGACAAAAAAGTGCTGGAAATAGCAATATTAGTACAGCCTTAGGAATGTATATCTAAAACTGTCTAAATAGTTTTAACCTACCTCTGCTTCCCGAGTGCTAAGATTAAAGGTGAGCACCACCACACTTGGCTGATTTTTTTAAACTTTTTTTAAAGAATATTTGTTTATTTATTTATTTACAAGCAGAAAGAAGAGAGACAGAGAGAATGATTTATTTACTTATTAATTTATTTAATTACGAGCAGAGAGACAGAGAGAATGAGCATGCCAGAGCTTCCAGGCACTGCAAACGAACTCCAGATGCAAGCACCACTTTGTGCATCTGGCTTTACGTGGGTACTGGAGAATCAAACACAGATTGTTAAACTTATCAGTCAAGCACCTTAACTACTGAGCAATCTTTCCAGTCCGATTTATAAATCTTAATGTCATGTTCATTTCACAATAAAAAAACAGGAGAGTATCAATCAGTGTCAGGTCGGGCGTGGTGGCACATGCCTTTAATCCCAGCACTCAGGAGGCAGAGGTAGGAGGATCACCATGAGTTCATTGATAAAGTGTATTTCACAATTTTTTTCTAACTTTATTATACATTTTTCAATTTAGCCATGGTTTAATCATAATTTAGTGAAACTTTTAAAAATATCTGTACTAGGTGTAATTATCAGATGTTGACTGTCCCTCTCATGTTCAGTCATCCTGTAATAAATGGAGGAAGGGGGAAAAGCAGAAACAGAAGAAGCATAGGGGTGGGTGGAGGGACCAACCAAAAATCACAAGAGGGACTAGAGAGATGGTTCAGCAGTTAATGGCACTTGCTTACGAAGCTTGATGGCCTGGGTTCAATTACCTAGTACCCACGGAAATCCAAATCCGCTAAGTGGAAATTCAAAAACAAATTCTGTCTGTCTGTCTGTCTGTCTATCTATCTGCCTCCTCTCTTTCTCTCTCTCTCTCAAATAAATAAATGAAATATTTTTAAAAATTCACAAGAAAGATAAAAGAAAGGTAGGCACAAAGATAGCAATTACAAGATTTTAACTCTGCATTCTTGAAAAGCCTCCAAAAACACAGATATATACACGCACGTGCACAGGATCTCACGATATAGCCCAGGGTGGTCTTGAAACTTACTATGTGGTCAAGAATGATCTGGAGCATCCTATCCTCCTGCCTTCACCTTCTTCCCCAAGTGCTGGAATTATAGATGAGTGCCAACCATGCCCAGTGCCCATTCTTAACTCACCTTTCACACATGGATCAAAACTGAATTAAAGGGTCTGGGAGAAGGCTCAGTGGATAAGTGTGCTTGTTGTGGGAACATTAGAGCCTGAGAGAACTTGATTCATCAGCACCTGGGTAGAAAACAGCTGGGTGTGGCCAAGCAGCCAGTAACCCCAGTCCAGTGGGGAACAGACTAGAGAATTGCGGGGACCCACAAAAGAACAGCAGCTCTGAGTTCAGAGGTGGACTCTGCCTCAAGATAGAAGACACCTGCTGTGCATGTACCACAAATGCTATACCTGTGCACATGCCAAAAACAATTTAAAGGCAAGAATGTGAATGAGTATGTTTAATAAAGTCTATAAAAGAAGAGGAGAAAGAATAAAAAAAAGTAGGAGGGGAATAGGGCCAACACACAATTTGTTCATACAGTAAAGTTCATAATTAATTTTTTACAAGTCTATAAAAGGACTTGTATCATAATCTTTAAAATGAAAAGACCTAAACGTAAACATCTCTCAGGTTTAACACATGATTCACATAATTAGCACAATGACATTTTTCCCCTGTGTAACACAGAAAGTCAGCCAAGCCTTTAGAAATTCTATTAACATACCTGCTTAATAAAAGAAATGGTAGCTTCTCGAGGTACTTCCAACTGGATATAAATCCCAGTGGGCAAAAGGAAATCCACAGGTATGGAGCCATCAGATGCTATTTGTGAATCCACTGCCCAGATGTCAAGGATGTCTGCCATAGCAGGAGGCATTATGAAGTTGATAAACATTCATAACCACAGGGCCCTAGAAATTAATAAGGAAAAATAGCCATTAGCCTAATTTTGTATTAAAGTATGACAAACCAGGCACACACTTGTAGTCCTAATTACTTGGGAGGCTGAATCAATTCAATTGAGGTAAGAAAATCAACTAATTATAAGAGTTATGGGCCAGCCAGAGGAACATATTTCTATCAAATATAATCACTTACACCAAAGTATTAAAAAGACCAAGCAAGTTAATAAACTCCTGTGTAATATTTCCAGCCTACTTTCTTTTTCTTTGCTTTCCCTAACACTGCCAGCACCTTGTGCCACAAATACCTTTTGCTCTCCTGCTGCTGTATGCACATGAAGAACATGTCTTCAAACCACAGGAAAGGTACTGTGCCACCTGTGCCATTTAGTGTCTCCTATTCCTGAAGGTCTTCCTTCAAAAATGCAGACATAGTTGGAAGAAAATGAACATTAAAGTTCAATAAATTATAATTCAAATCCTAGTTATTCAGAGAATAGATATGTCAAAAGAGAGGGGAATCGATTTGAAGTACATATGAACATAAGAAGTAACATGATTTCTTATGCCTATAATCTCAGTACTAGGGAAGCTGAGGCAGGGATGGCCCACTAGTAAAAGTAAGTTGGAAGCTTACTTGGGTTGGAGAGACCCTGTCTGAAAATCCAAAACAGGGCTAGCGAGAAGGCTCAGTAGTTAAAGACACATGCTTTTAATCCCACTACTTGAGAGGCACAGGTGGGAATGTTGCCATGAGTTCAAGGCCAGCCTGGGACTACAGAGTGAGTTCCAGGTCAGCCTTGACTAGAGTGAGACCCTACCTTGAAAAAAAAATTATTTTTAATTACATCAAGGCGGATGTGGTGGCACATGCCTTTAATCCCAGCACTCAGGAGGCAGAGGTAGGAGGATCATGTGAGTTCAAGGCCACCCTGAGATTACCCAGTGAATTCCAGGTCAGCCTGGGCTAGAATGAGACCCTACCTTGAAAAAAAAATTAATTAATTAAATTAAGCCACCTGTGATGGTGAAAGCCTTTTAATCCCAACACTCAGGAGGCGAAAGTAGGATTGCCATGAGTTTGAGGCCAGCCTGAACTACAGGCCGAGTTCCAAGTCAGCCTAGACTAGAATAAGATCCTGCCTCAGAAAAAAAAAAAATGAGTTAAATGAGATAATACAGTACATACAGAAAAGTATTTTGCATAGCCCATAACATTAAAAAGCCCTAAAAAAATGAAGGCTAGGGGTTAGAGAGATGGCTCAGTGGTTAAGGCACTTGCCTGCAAAGCCTAACAACCTGGGTTCAATTCCCCAATAGCCACATAAAGCCAGATGAATAGAGTGGAACATGTGGCTAGAGTTCAGGTGCAGTGTCAGGAGGCCCTGGTGTGCCCATTCATTCTCCTTCTCTCTCTTTAACTTGCAAGTAAACAAAAATATTTTTTAAAAAGAGAACAGTAATCTGGAGAGATGATCAGTAGTTGAGGTGCTTGCCTGCAAAGCCTAACAACCTGGATTCGACTCCCCAATACCCACATAAAGCCAGATGCCCAAAGTGGCTCATGCATTCTGAAGTTCATTTGCAGTGGCTGGAGGCCCTGACATGCTTAATCTCTGTCTCTCTTCTCTCTAGCTCTCTCAGCTTAGGAGGGAGGGAGGGAGGGAAAGGAAGAAGAGAAGGAAAGTGAATTCAACATCCCATTCCCATCAACAGGTAGATCACCCAACCCAAACTCAACACAGAAATGACAGAGTTAAACAGTACCATTGATCGAATAAACCCAACAAACAAACAAAATATTCCAATTCTGTTTGAGGACATGAAAGGGCCTAATTTGCCCTGAGTTCAACCACCAGCACCCATATAAACTAGTAGTGGCCATAAACCAGAGATTCATCGGAGCTCTCTGGTCAGCTGGTGTGACCAAGAACAGCAGCTCTTGGTTCAGTGACAGATTCAAACTCAAAGAAATAGTTGGTGAGTGAAAAGAGAACACCTGTTGTCTGTCCTCCACACAAGTATGTGCCCTGCATATACCAAACACACCAAACCAGAGTGCACACACATACACACAACAACAACAACAACAACAAATATTTCAATTCCATTCAATAGATAAAGAATACACACTCTAGCTGGGTGAGGTTGCACACGCCTTTAATCCCAGTACTTGGGAGGCAGGGGTAGGAGGATCACTATGAGTTCAAGGCTATCCTGAGACTACAAAGTGTTCCAAGTCACCCTGGGCTAGAGTGAGACTCTACCTTGAAAAATAAAAACATTCTGCCAAGCAACCCATGATTCATTCTTTAAAACAGATCATATTTTAGGCCATGAAAAGCACATTACTACAAAAGAATTGAAATAATTTCTTATCGGATCATAGTGGAAGGAAATGAGAACTCGATAAATTGCAGAAACCATATAGATATGATGGAGCTTGAATAATACAAACCCAAGTATCAGTGGAACCTTAAAGACATCAGGAAGGGAATTAAAAAACAGAGTCAAATAAAAATCAAAGTACAACATACCAAAACCTTAGTGATACAGAAAAGGCACCTCTTTCAAAGAGGACTTATTTTCAAAGTCTCATATAACACATTGTGGCCAAAACATCCTATAAAGCAAAAAGTGACCTTTAACTTTCAACCTTCCTGCCTCCATCTCCTGAGTGCTGTGAAACTCTGAGACTACACAGTAAACCCCAGGTCAGCCTGGGCTAGAGTGAGACCCTATCTCGGAAAAAAAAAAAAAAAAGAACAATACAAGCCAGGTTTGATGGTACTGGGCAGGCCATCCTAGACAACAGAATGAGTTCCAGGTCAGCCTAGACTAGAGACTGTTGCAATTTTTTTTTTTACAAATATTACAACAATTAGTGTATTATAAGAAAAATAAACAGATCTGGAAGTAAAACTTACAGAAGAGTTTTATTTTGCACTCCAATTGCCTTTATCATTATAAATCAAAAGTACTCAGTATTGATGCAGCAGAGCAACAATGCTAGAAAGTTAGGAATGGGAGAATAATTTGCATACCTGTTTTCATTTAATGTTTTATTTTATTGAGACTGTTGCAATTATCCTCTTTGCTCCAGCAAAACAGCTGACAAGAGCAGCTGATGGGAAGAAAGAGTTTATTTCAGGCTTATAGCTTTGAAGGGAAGTTTCATCTTGATAGAGAAAGCATGGCTGAGCAGGTATCCAGATCACATCATCATACATATAGCAGGGAGGAAGCAGCAAGAGTCAGCTAGCCTTGAAAACCCAGTGGGCTGGATTAATAAACCTCAAGGTCTACATCCAATGACGTATCTCGTCCAGCAAGACTCTACCAGCTAGGGATTATCTATGAGGCTTAATCTCAAACACATGAGGCTATGGGAGACACTCCATATCCAAAATTCCAAAGAGAACCTGACTTGAAGAAACAGAAGGGGTTCAGTTACAAAGCACTGATCTTTCTTATATTGTTAGTCAAATCTTTGCATTCTTAAAATTGCTTTGAAAAATTAAAGACAGATATCTATGGCTAAGAAGGTCAGAGACTCAGTGGGAGGGATTAATGTTGCTTAGCTAACTGTATTAACAGCTCCTCTTTTCAATGGTGGTTAACTACTGGGAAGACTCAAAACTCATCAAAGTGGGGCTGGAGAGATGGCTCGGCAGTTAAGACACTTGCCTCCAGTGCCTAGGGTCCTGGGTTCAATTCCCCAGTACCCACATATGCCAGACCCACAAGGTGGTGGCTCTGGTGCGCGCTCTCTCTCTCTCTCTCTCTCTCTCTCTCTCTCTCTCTCTCTCTCTCTCTCTCTCTCTCTCTCTGTATCTCTCTGCTTGAAAATGAACAAATAAAATATTAAAAAAAAAAAAACCTCATCAAAGTGCTTGGGGACCAAGGCAGAAGAGGTGGTAGAAAGAATGTAAGAAAGATATTATCTATCTAGGAACTGAACCAAGCCAGTTGTGGCTCACACCTTTAGTCCCAGCACTTGACTGACTCCTGTGGTAAGCTCTTTTGTACACTCTTTAATTTCTTTAGGTGACAGTGTAAGAGTAAAAGCAAACAGGTTTTGGGGCTTTACTGAATTTGTTTTGCAGTGATGGGGATTGAACTCAGGACCCTGCTAAATAAGGTCTGAGCTACATCCCCCAATCCAACTAATTTTAGCTCATTTGGCATGTGTTGTACCTAACATTGGGGTACATATTTCTGACAGAAGTCTTATTGTCTCAATGACTGCTTCTGTTTCTTACTCCACTGGCAGTGTGTCTAAAAGAACTACAGAGTTAGGTTCTTTTGAGTGTCATTAAATCTTCCTCCAAATTATTTCTGGTTCTTATTTATAAGTGGCATGACGACAATCAGGAATGACCATGTAGCAAAGAGTGCTGTTGCAGTCAGCCACACGCCACTGGGATGAACCTTCAAACCAGGCACAGTTATGGGAGGAAAGGATTTATTGAAGCTACAGATCCAGGGGAGGTTCCATAATGGTGAAAGAGGCTGGCCCCCTTTCACAGGTCCAAGCAAAGAACAACAGAAACTATCACCAACAGCACACACACAGAAAAGCAAACAGGCAGGGGGGGGAGAGAAAAATTTTCTCCCCCTTTATATAGCTGTAGGGCAGGGTCTTGCAACCCTATCCCAGACTTGTTGGCTTCCTGAGTCTCTGAATTTTTCTTGTTGCACTGCCCTCCCAGAAAGAAATGTTCATTTCTATCTTCCTTGAGCTTCCTTACATCCTGCCCCCTACTGAGAGGGCTGCCTTCCTGTGAAAATCCTCAGAGACCCACCCAAGATTACAAAAAAGGTCAAGCTGACAACAAAATTTAACCATCTCAGGTACTCACATGTAACTGCTATGAGAATGAGCCATGAGTCAAATTGTATGAGTATGTGGTGCTAGAGAGTAACCAACAACCATCATTCTAGGAACTGAACCAGTGCCAGAAAGCCATCTGGATAGCAAACAGTAATAGGAGAAAATTTTTAAATAGCTTACACCTGTAGGAAAAAAAAAAAAACACTACTCTGGGTTCTGAATCTTTCAGCTATTTTTGTCTGCTGTTTGCTTTGAAAATGAGTTATAATACACACATTTTAAAAGAGCATCATACAAAGGTGAGCTTCTTGCCCCTTTTATCTCAGGCTACTTGTTTGCACAATGACTTTAGTTTGCAAGTATTTTCATTTGCTTGTCAGTTTTAAAACTTTTCCTTGAAGACCCATTTTCTACCTAAGGTCTCCAGCCATGAATAATAAAATGCTACTATGAGTAGCTTTCATGTCTCCCTTAGTACTGATAATAAACAGGGAGAGGAGAACCAGGAAGGATGTAAAGAGGTCTTTGGTGCCAAGCCTTTTATTCTTTTTCATTTTTGTAGGGTGGTGGTGGTGCACCATATATGCATGTGTGAAGAGATGTACACACTGTGTACATGCATAATAGGCCAGAGTAGTGTCCTCCATCACCCTTCTGCTTTATTTCCTTGAGATGAAATATCTCACTGAAACTAGAGCTGCCCTTTTCAATTACAATGGTTGACAAGTGAGCTTCAGTGCTGCCTCCTCCCTCAGGACTTGGTCATGGGCATGCATGGCCATGTCCAGTTTTTTATGTGGGTGCTGGAGAACAGTCAGCTCTTCATGTTTTGTGTGGCAGTGTTCTTACCCTCTAAACCATCTCCCCAGCTTCCCAAGCATTCTTTCACTGCCTTTTCTCTCTGAAGGATGCAGTAGCCAGGAGAGGCAGGGTTAATGTGTCATTTCAATGGTAAGTATTGAAGGGCCAGGAATATAGCTCACAGGGGGAGCATATGATTAGCAAGGCCAATCCTTGGGTTCAGTGAGTTTATTAAGTGTTCATTCTGTTAAAGACACTCTATCACACATTTCATTGGGGGTGAGTTGTTTTTTGTTTTTCGAGGTAGGGTCTCACTCTAGTCCAGGCTGACCTGGAATTCACTATGTAGTCTCAGGGTGGCCTCGAACTCATGGTGAGCTTCCTACCTCTGCCTCCCAAGTGCTGGAATTAAAGGTATGTGCCACACAACCGGCTGGAGTGAGATTTTAAAAACTCCACCAGGGAGCAGTTTGTATCTAGTCCATACAGAGCACTTAGTCTGCTGAGAGATCTGTGGGAGCCATGTCTGCTCTGCTTTTTCCAGATGGTGTTCCTTCTTAGATTGCTGGGGAAATGCAGCACATGGAAAGGTAGTAAAGGCTTAAATGACTAACTGCAGTGATTTCCATGTCAACGTACCAGAGCCTCAACCACACAGAAGAGGATCAACTATTGGGAAAGAGAAGGAATCCTTGCTAGAACTTCACAAGGGGATAGGATGGTAGGTAGTACAAGGATCAGGATGCCTCACTTTGGTACCCAATGTGCTGATGCTGAGATGGTAGGACCATTAGGAGGTCAAGCCTGGCAGGCCAGTGAGTGTACTACTCTCCGAAGTTTTCAAAGAGGGTAGTTAGCTTGGTGTGTCTGTCTGTCCTACCCCTCCGCACCCCGCCACCGCTGTTTTTTTTTTTTTGTGTGTGTGTGTGTTTTTCCAACATTCTCACTGGATCCCAGGAAGGCCTAGAATTTACTAGATAGCCCAGGCCGACCTCTACCTCAGCCTTGTGAGTAGTACAAGCCTGATCACTCCCCATGCTCAGGTTTCCTATCTTGCCATGTGAACTCTCCCACCACAAGCATTCTCACCATGACGCCATCAGGCATTGTATATCTTCCTAGCAAAACTGAATCAACAAAAGTCAACAGATAGGGACCACCTGATCTTCATTTTCAGCCTCAGAAACTATGTCTGTCTACTAAACTTCAACCTAATAACTATCAAGACAATTTCTTTGAAATCATTAACTGGTAACACGTCAAATTTATCAGCAAATTAATTCAAGAACTACCCAGCATAGATAATTTCCAAAGAAAACAGATTACTTAAATTCTTAATATTTCAAAATAAGCTAATAATACCTTGCTAATGCAATTGCCTAAAACTTGCACAAACACATAATCTCGGAATAATTTCAATTCATGCAATACACTGACATGCTATAGGAGTAGGACACAGTTTTGTTTTGTTTTTTTTTGAGACATGGTCTCAGTATGTAGCCCAGGCTGGCCTTCAACTCACACCAATTATACTGCTTCAGCCACCCCAGTGCTGGGATTACAGGCACAGGCCATCATGTGTGGCTCATGACAGTTTGTACCTAGGACCTGGATAAAGCTATGGAGTTATGTGTAAAGAGAAGAACCCAGCTGTGATAACAAGGATATGGTGATAAATAAAACTACCTGTCACATCTCATGTTTCCTCAAAACTGGACTGGAACAATGTGAATGAAGACACAAAAGAAAACACTTTGTCTGCAACCTCTTAAATATTTATTTATTTATTTATTTATTTATTTATTTATTTATTTGAAAGCAGAGAGAGACAAAGAAGAGGGAGGGAGGGAGGGAAGGAGGGAGTGGGAGAGAGAGACAGAGAGAGAGAGAGAGAGAGAGAGAGAGAGAGAGAGAGAGAAAGAGAGAGGACAGGCACAGAAGGGCCCCTAGCCAGGGCAAATGAACTCCAGAAACATGCACCATAGTGTGCATCTGGCTTTATGTGGGTACTAGGAAATTGGGTGATTAGGCTTTTTGCCTAATTTTTGTCATCAGGCAAGTGCCTTAAGCACTGAGCCATCTCTCCAGCCCTGTCTATGACTTAAATTTCATCACTATATCAGTTACTTTATTGCTTGGACAAAATACTGTACCAGAAGCATCTTATGGAAGAAAAGAGTTTGATTTAGCTTACAGACCCAAAGAAGGGTAGAGTCCATCATGGTGGGAAAGGTATAGCAGGCCTGAGCAGGAAGCTTGTGTCACATCAGCAGGGAGGAGGTAGAAAAATAAGGAGAAGGGGAAGGGGAGGGAGAAAAAGAGGAAGAGAGAACAGAAGAAAGAGTTAGAAGGAAGGAGCACACTTATAGGCAAGGTTGGGCAACAGCACCTGAAAGCAGTAACCCATGACATACTTCCTCCAGCAAGGCCCCACCTTCTATAGATTCTACAACTGGCCAGACATGGTGGTACATGCCTTTAATCCCAGCACTTGGGAGATAGTGGTAGGAGGATCACCAAGAGTTTGAATTCACCCTGAGACTAGAGCAAGACCCTACCTCTGGGGGAAAAAAAATTCTCTCTCTCTCTCTCTCTCTCTCTCTCTCTCTCTCTCTCTCTCTCTCTCACACACACACACACACACACACACACACACACACACACACACACACACACACACACAAAATAATAATAAATTCCACAACTTTCCCAAATAGGGCCACTTTACTGGGGACTCAAGTATTCAAACACATGAGTCTATGAAGGACATTAATATTCCAACCACCAGAGTCACTAGGAAGAGTATTTTTTGTTGTTTGTTTGTTTGTTTGTTTTGTTTGTTTTTTTGGTTTTTCGAGGTAGGGTCTCACTCTAGTCCAGGCTGACCTGGAACTCACTATGTAGTCTCAGGGTGGCCTTGAACTCACGGCGATCCTCCTACCTCTGCCTCCTGAGTGCTGGGATTAAAGGCGTGCACCACCACGCCTGGCAGGAAGAGTATGAATGTTATAAATCTTCAGTATATGGATCTTCTACCTTTAACATTGAAACTGAGGCCTTCAGAAATAGAAGGACTTATACCAAAAGTCCCTGTGACAGAGACTTGGAATTCTGACTAGACATTTGGAGGATCAGACATCCCAATTTTCTGTGCAGTTACAAGAGGCCATATACAAAGTTCTCTCCACTGGAATTTTATGTGGAAGTGACCTGTGCCAACTTCAGGTCAGGGCTTTTCAGGAAATGATGTGTTACCCTACATCATCTCATTCCACCTGCACTGTGGACAGACAACAGAGTCGCAGAAGAAACTAGCTATCTTTTTTGTTGGAAAAAACTATCTTACAGAGAACTTACCACAAGAGGACTAACTGCTCCATGAGTGAGAACACAGATGTGCATTGTGTTTGAACCATTATTAATCTTTACTCTGTTAACAGCAAGTTGACCTTCACTAATCTAGTCAAACACAGTTAAGGTAGCTGCACAGAAGGCCTGTCAGGCCAATATAAAGTTCTCCTTCTCTATCTTTACCTTCGTCTTAATCCAACAGGAAACATAAACATGCCTAAGACTGATGAGACTGTCACTATGACACCAGCACACCATCAACTTCTACTTATGCTCCTCAGCTTTGCTCTTTGGTCATTACATTGTACACTGAGTATTTGAACCACTGGTAGAAAACATACTGGCAGCTCTCCTTCCCCTTTTTCCATCGCCTGACAAGAATCGTTTTTATAAACAACTAAAATGAATATGAGTTTGACTTAGGTAATTGGGCAAAGAGAAAGAACATATGCAAAGATCTGAGAAACCTTAAGCATTTGAGAAATCCAAAAATCATTAAGACTGGAATTCAGAGAACCAGAGAACAAGAATGGTAACAGATATGGTAGTTACATAAGGTGTTTCTCTTGATGTAAAAGAACAGGAAGAGATTCAATGAAGAACATTCAAGAGGCGAGTAAAATATGATCAAATAAAAAATTCTTTAGAGCTAGGAATTTTGATTACCGATAAAGTATTGCCAATCATGCACAAAGGCCAAAGTTTCCTGAGTACCAAGGCCAACACACACACACACACACACACACACACACACACGAGTTACAACATGAAAATATATATATATATATATATATATATATATATATATATATATATATATATGGAATCTAAATCCAACTCAAAATGAACAAACTACAACTAACAAGACATTTTACAGAAGCCCAAATAACCCCAAACACATATGTAGGAAACTATTTAATGTAATTATTCAACAAAGAAATGTAAACTAAAGTCATACTGTCATTCTATTACTAGTTATGCATTCTACAAAATTTTTATCCAATGATATCATATTTACATGTACATTTAGGTGAAATCTTTCAAAGACGCCAAAAGTCACCAATTGTACATTAACAGAACTGATTGTACTGGATATTTTACAATATAAAAACTTAAATAAAGCTACAAACACTAACACTAACGAATCTTACAAAGTTAAGAAAAACAAAAAAGGCTAGGCATGGTGCATCACATGTGTACTCTCGGTACTTAGAAGGCCAAGCAGGAGTACTGCTTCGAATATGAGTGTGCCAACCTGAGACTACATGAATTCCAGGTGAGCCTGGCTCAGCCTCTTTATACAGAGTTTCAATCTACACTGTGAGTCCCTGTCTCAAATAAATGGGTGAGTTTGAGGCCAGCATGGGACTACAGACTTAGTTCCAGGTCATCCTGAGCTAGAGTAAGACCCTACCTTGAGGAAAAATAAAATAAAGAGGGCTGGAGAGAAATCTCAGTGGTTAAGGCACTTGCCTGGAAAGCCTAATAATCCAGTACCCATGTAAAACCAGGTGCTCAGGGTGGCACATGCATCTGTAATTTGCAGTGGCTAGAGGCCCTGGCATATCTCTCTCTCTCTCTCTCTCTCTCTCTCTCTCTCTCTCTCTCTCTCTCTCTCTCTCTCTCTCTGCTTACAAATAAATGGATAAAAATATTTTAAAAGAGGGAAAAAAACAAGCTTCAATCATGGAGCAATTCAGAAGCTCAACCTGTACTTTGTTTTATGAAATTACACTTAAAATATGTTCTGTATATTATGCATAAAGCTAGTAAACTTCATATAAACAAAGCCACATTTAATAATATATGCAACTATTTGACATGCTTTTATATTGAAAAACTCTACTGAGAACAAGGCACCATTTATATTGCCCTTTATGTAGTACTTCCTCTATCATGTGGCAGTCAAAAGGCTAAGTGAGATGCTAGCAGCATAAAAACACTGTTTTGAAAGGTCACGGTTTGCAGACATCTAGAATTCCTTTCATAATATCCTAACTGTCTATGGAACAATATATGACAATTTGACCAATTATTTTCTGAGTAAAAGCAAAATGCACATCACAATATCAAAGGACCAGAACTGTAGGCACTCAATATCTTCTTTATGAACATTATTTCTGCTGTATAAACATCCAATACATAGGATGAAAAAGAACCCTGAGGGTAAAAAGAACTGGAGGAAGAACACTAGCTCCTCCAAAAATCTGGAGGGCAAGTTTAAACTACACCACTGTTTATTCATTCAGTTTATCCAGTTTATATAGCATAATATAAAGCCTATAAATAAAACTTTTTAAATTAAAATGGGTCACTGCCAAGCTTGATGGCACATGCCTGAAATCCTAACACTGGAAAGGAAGGTAGGAATACCAAGAGTTCAAGAACATCCTCTGCTACATAGTCATTAGTTTGGGCTAAATGAAAATGTGTCTCAAAAAAAGGGGGGGGGGGCTGGAGAGATGACTCATCAGTTAAGGTATTTGCCTGCAAAGCCTTAGGAACCAGATTGATATCCCAGTACTCACATAAAGCCAGATGCATAGTGACATGTGCATGTGGAGTTTGTTTGCAGTGGCTAGAGGCCCTGGCACACCCATATTCATTCATATTCTCTCCTTGCAAATAAATAAAATATTTCAAAAGAAGAAAGAGAAAGAGGAGGAGGAGCAGTCAGGTGAGGTGGTGCATGCCTTTTATCCAGTACTCAGGAGGCAGAGGTAGGAGGATCACTGTGAGTTCAAGGCCAACCTGGAACTACAGATTGAGTACTAGGTCAGCCTGGGCTAGAGTGAAACCCTACCTCAAAAAATGAAAAGAAAAGAAAAGAAGAAAAGAAAAGAAAAGAAAAGAAAAGAAAAGAAAAGAAAAGAAAAGAAAAGAAAAGAAAAGAAAAGAAAAGAAAAGAAAAGAAAAGAAAAGAAAAGAAAAGAAAAGAAAAGAAAAGAAGAAAAACAAAACAAAACAAAACATGGTAATGTACACTTGAAATCCAAATACTCAGAAGTGGAGGGAGACAAGAAGACCAAGAATTCAAGATTAGCCTGGGTACATCAGACCCTGTCCAATAAACAAAACATAAAGCAAAACAAAAACACACTTAAATATAGGTCACTTACCAAGGGAAAGCATAATAGTAATATTGAGCTGTGGGTGTAATATATTGGTAGAATGTTTGCATAGCAGTTGTGAAACCCTATGTTAAATCTCTAGCACCAAAGGGCTAGAGCACTCCCAGCACTCGGGAGGCAGAGGTAGGAGGATTGCCATGAGTTCAAGGCCACCCTGAGACTACATAGTGAATTCCAGGTCAGCCTGGACTAGAGCAAGACCTTACCTCAAAATAAATAAATAAATAAATAAATAAATAAATAAATAAATAATCTCTAGCACCTAAAACAAAAACCATTGGTCACAAAGCATGGTGGTGACCATGTATAATCTCAGCAGGACTCTGGTAAGTGAAGCAAAAAGATAGCCCCAAGGTTGAGGCCATCCTGGGCAAGAGAGTGAATTCAAAACTTATGTGTGCTACTTAGTGATACCCTATCTTAAACAAAACCCCAAAATGATCTTCATTTTTAATTAGATTCCACATGGCATTTTCATACACAGTTAGGTTTGGTTTGGTTGATTCCCCCCATTGGCTCCTCTTCTCAGTACCACTGCCTCATTAAATCCCACTTTTACCCTTTTCATCCTCAGAATATTTCTTTCCCTTTCAACATTCCTAGCACATGTGTCAATGACCCTCTGCATCTGACATTGGTTATTCTTGAAAATTTCCCTAACCTGATGGCTTCAAACAAGTGCCTACCAGGCATGGTGACTCACGGCAGAGGAAGCGGTAGAACAATCACCAAGAGCTCGAAGCCAGCCTGGGCTAGAGTGAGAGTCTGCCTTAAAAGACAAGAACAAAACAAAATGCCAACTATAATCCCCATCAACTTGGTTTTGTTTGCTTGGGGGTAGGGGAAAGAGGGAGACAGGGATGAGTAAGACAAGGTCTCACTAAAGCCCTAGCTGTCTGAAACTTATTATGTAGCCCAGGTCTGCCTCTACCTCCCAATCCCTCTGTTGAGATGACAAGCATTCACCACCATGTACTGCTTCATCAACAACTTTTTCTCCTTTGCTTTCACTTACTAATTATCATCCATCAAAATAGGGACTATCTTTCCCATGTTACAAAAGAGTGTGTTGATGAAGATTTCTCCATCCTTTAAAAAAAATTGCCAAACTTAAGTTAATAACTATTCTTTTGTATGATTTGTTTTCTCACAGATGTAGCTCAGAATGGCCTTGAATTCAAAGCAATGCCCCTGCCTCCGCCTCACGAATGCAGGGATTACAGTGATGTGCCACATTAAAATAAAAATGTTTAAAGCTAAGAGTGGTATTGGCTCACACCTAAAACCCAGCACATAGGAGCCTTAGGGAAGAGGAACACCATGAATTCAAGGTGTGACAAGGCCTAGAATTGGGACGTAAGTGACTCCATCCTGTAAACTTAAGCTAAACCTACACCTGGCCCCAATACAAGGAAATTTAGCTTAGCAGCTGCACCAGGACTGATCTGTGAACAGGTAAACTATATCTTACTGTTATAGCAACCTGTGCTTTAAATGCTATTGCTAATGCTCTTTTGCTTCTGTATCTTTCCGCTGGGCTTGCCGCTACTACAGAACAGAACCATTAGAGACTATCCATACCTTTGTTAGAGAATGTGGTTTTTCTGTATAAAAGATGTGTGTGGAAGAGCCTCGAGGCTGCACTTGGAGCTAGAAGCCTGGCCACTGGCCAGCTATAAAAGATTTTCTATTGGCAATTCTCATGCCTGGTGGTCTTT
>PVHP010037118.1:0-17547 GCA_004024765.1 Zapus hudsonius
AGGGAAGGGAAGGGAAGGGAAGGGAAGGGAAGGGAAGGGAAGGGGAGAGAAGAAAAGAGAGGAAAAGAAGGGAAAGAACAGGTATGAAATTGAAAGGGAGCTAAGGGAAAGGGAGAGAAAGATAAAGGAGGGGATCAAAGAAGGAAAAGGAGATGAAGAAAATGAATGATATGAAAAGGGAAGGGAGAAAAGAAGAAATGGAAGGAGGAAGGGAGAAGGAAACATGGGGAAAAGAAGGGGAGGAGAAGGAAGGGAAAGGGGAGAGAAGGGAAAGGGAAGGTGAAGGGAGGGGATGGGAGGAAAGAGAAAGGAAGGAGAGGGGAGAGGAAAGAAAGGTAGTTAAAAGGAAATAAAGAGATGAGAAGGGAAAGAGAAGAGAAGGAGAAGAAAGGGATTTTTTTCTGATTCCATTTCCCCTTTCCCATTAGTTAAAAAAAAAGTATTCCCTGTGTCTGCTATCTGAGCTTCTCAGTGGCATTGTGAATGGAGCTGCCCAAAGTAATCTTCCCAAGAACCTTTAGCTGGTTTCACTGAAGACAACCTTTTAGTCAGGGTTGGAATTGAGTTTCCCACTCCTTCAGCCTTTAGCCATGCAAGGGATGGTAAGTGTCCCCAACTGCTCTCTCTCAACCCAGCCAGCCCTAGTAGTCAGAAGCTAAGAATAGCCACTTGGATTTTGGCATGAGATATTTTGTGGCTTTCTGATCTCCCAAGAGTTACCTATGATGCCATCTTCTAGGGCAGAACGTGTAATGCCTGCTAACTGTACATTGGCCACCCTAAAGCTTCTGGTATCTCTAAATGATTGAATCAGCTCCTTGTGTACCTGCTCAACCTCCCCAGAGTCCTGTGTTCTTTAGATTTTTTTCAAAGTGCTAATTTTCTAAATTCACATTTCCTTCTGTCTCAGTATACCTTGTAGTACCCCACTTCATTTTTCTGGCTAAGTCTTATTCATCTCATATAAAGGTGCCACAGGGTTCCCCAAATAACTAAGACTAGATCTGTTAAGCTGAAAGGCTCCCGAGACAATAGGCTCCTTTTGTTGAACAGGAACACACTGTGTTACAGCTTTCAGAGACTCTACAATTATCTATACCAGTGTTTTCCAACATTGATTCTATTAACAATTTGCAGTATTTTTATTGTGCAAGATGTTGTACATGATGTAATATGCTTAGTACTCCTGGCACTTAACCACTAAGCATTAAAAAGGATCACAGTCACTCTAAAAACCTCCTGGGGAGGCAGTAGTATCCAGTAAAGATCCAATATTTGCTTCCAGCCTCTTCAAGGTACTAATTGGGGGAACTAATGCCCAAAGAGACAGATAGAAATTTATCTAAGCTGGGCCAATCCATGTGCTGCTTTCTGTGATTCAAAGCCTTTTCATCTACCTAGTTGTCTTCTTTCTTTCTTTCCTTCTTTATGGGGAGAACATATTGGAAGGAGACTGTGCTTAAATTATAATTGTATGACCTTTGTAAAATTACTGACCTTCTCTAAGCCTCTAATTTCATTATAGAATGTTGAAGAGTATCATAATAGCACCTTCATTTCCATGTACCAGGTACTCTGTTCACTATTTTCCAATATTATTTTCCTTCTTATCTACTCTTTTATTCACACATACCTCTGTTCTCCCAAATTCCATTCCTTCATCTTCTTTTTCCTTCCTAATCCCCTTCCCCTTTCCCTCCTAATATTTTTATACTTTCTTCCTGCTTCATGTTCCCTTCCTCTCTGAATTGCTTTTTTTCCTCTTCATCGTCTCTCCTGACCATTCCCTGTTGTCTTTATTTCATAAGCCTGCAGCAATATCAAAGGAACCCTCCATGCCAGGACTATTGTTTCATCTGTACAAAGACTGTCATGGCGTCATGATTAGAAGTGTGAAATATAATGAAGACCAAAGTAGAGCCAGGCTCTGGGAGGGGAGGGGGCAACAGATCTTACCCACTATCCTCTAGCAGCAACATTATTCTACTCAACTGACTTGTGATACTGATGGAGGATTTGGGGTCCAGGGAGGGATTAAATTCCATAAAAATGCTGGATATCCCAGGCCCATGGACACCAATTTTTGGGTCCTATACCAAAGAATTAAAAACACTGGTTATCAGAGGGATAAATTATGAATTATAAGGTTTATATTAGGGAGAGCTAGGATTCAGAGGGAAGACTAGCAGAAAGACCAAAGCCAATAAAAGGCCCTTCCCAGCCAGGCTGAGAAGAGGGCAGTTAGATAGAGAAAATCATCACAGCCTGGCAGCAGGAGGCAGAGGTAGAAGGATTGCCATGAGTTCAAAGCCAGCCTGGCACTACAGACTGAGTTCCAGGTCACCATGGGCTAGTTTGAGACCCTACCTCAACAAAACAAAACAAAACAAAAACAAACCAAAACAAAATAACCATCACATAGAGAAATATCCAAGGAAAAAACCTCTGGAGAAGACAAGTGTATGTTTTGTGTATGTGGGTGTGTGTGTGCACAAGGGTGTGCCTGCATCCACGCGCGTATGCGCGCACACTCACACACAGAAAATCAAAGTAGGAGATCCCAAGTCACAAGAACCCCCTCACAAAAGAGATCAGAAAGGATTAAGAGATAGTAAAGGGCTCAGAATATAAAGAGAGATAATATATGTAACAAGAAAGCAACCAAAAACACAGCAGGAAAGTTCCAGGACAAAAATAAATCTTCACCGTTTCCCACCAGGCTGGGAAGTGGGAGAGATTACAAAAGCAAGGACCTAAAGCATCAGGAGCTGGGAAAATAGTGATTTTTGGTACCTGGTCATCCTCCTTTGTATAGACCAAATATCCTATTAGGATAAGCCTCATCATCAGAATCAAGTGTGTAAGGGTGAGATCTGATTGGTTGGTGGACTCATGAGGCTAACTCAGGAGGACTCAGCCCACCCCAGATATACTAAACTGAGGGAGAAGCAGGAAACCATGGCAAAAGAATTGCTTGCAGCCATATTTA
Organism: Zapus hudsonius; assembly: GCA_004024765.1. NCBI lineage: Eukaryota > Metazoa > Chordata > Mammalia > Rodentia > Dipodidae > Zapus > Zapus hudsonius. The sequence goes on from PVHP010037118.1 coordinate 2,990, forward strand.
ATGAGACTGGATCCGACACAGGTTCTAGTCCTGCCAGGGCAGACAAGGTGGCAGATCCTTGGGCCTCTGTTCCTGGCTGACTACAAATAAAAAGCTGTGTTTCTTCCTATTCTCCTTCAGTATTTTCTAAACCCTTTTTCTGTCCAGTTGGAATTCATCCTTATTTAATTTGCTGCCACCTGCTCCTTTCTCTCTTTCTCTAGAACAGCCAAGAGCCCTATGAAATAGGTCCACTAGACTATGGCATTCCTGCCCAGCCATGGCTAATGGCTTGGGGACCAGAATGTCAAAGCATCCATATGCTCTGTCTTTGTTCTCAAGAATTAAGTTCCTGTCAAATTTCTTTTCTTCAGATACTACATGATCAATTAATGTCTCTATTTTCTCTTTCTCTCTCTCTCTCTCTCTCTCTCTCTAACACACGCACGCACACACACACACACACACACACACACACACACACACACACACACACACACACACACACACCAATTCAGCCCTAACCTGATGAAAACTTAAAGGTCTACAAATATGGAAATACAGTGTCATCTCTTAGAGACCTGCTATGGCCCATCATGGAACAGAGAGGTTGCCTCTACCTTGAAGCTGACTGAGCCTTGGCCACTTCATAAAATGTCACTATAAGAGAGTGGTTAATATATGTTTATAACTCCCAAAGCATGGCAAGGAACAGCTGGTTATTGAGGGAGTGGGCTCCCTCTTAGCAAGGGTCATTTAAAAACACAATCACCACACATATAGAAACACTAAAGCTCATTTTGAAAGGACAGTGTGGAATTTTAATCAATTGTTTGGAGTTTTTAAATAAATGATTGGATGTCTATTATGGGAAATGGCAGGCTATTGACAGTATAAATGTGTGTGGCTACTTGCAAATGTTGGCATTCTTATACTAAGAGCAGACTGCTTGAGTCCTTTTTCTGAGAAATCCTCTGAATTGGGTTATCTGGAAGGCAGGTTCTGGCTGTTTGTAGCTGGGATTCTAGCATCCACCTTTGTCAGGAGGAACTTGTGTCTGTTCCATTGTGATCATTTGGTTATACTTTCCTACTCATGACACAGGAAACAGAAAGGGCACGAAGACATGGAAATTCCATGTGCTAAATCATATCCTCATCCAGGAACATGAGTCCTTATCAGGATATCAGGAATTCATGGGAGGAAGGGAGGGAAATAACCTACTTGTTTTCACTTAAGTATCAGCAGAACAAATAGCAAGCTTTTCTTGGAAAACCTGGGGAAAGATGGAAACAAAAAACCATGTCCAGTGGGCTGGATGGAAGCCACTCTTCATTCCTCCTTTTCCTCTGTGTGTCTCCTGTCTAGGTACCGCATGCACAAATCCCGGATGTATAGCCAGTGTGTCCGAATGAGGCACCTGTCTCAAGAGTTTGGATGGCTCCAAATCACCCCCCAGGAATTCCTGTGCATGAAAGCTCTGCTACTCTTCAGCATTAGTAAGTGCCTGGAGGCACACAGAATGCCCCTGAGAACACACAGGCTCCAAAGGGCACCATGTTTTACCATTAAAAGTTATCAGGGAGAAGGCAGCTCCTGGTCATTTCCCCTATCCCTCCATCCTCCATGCTTCAATGCTCCCTCAGCATTCTTTTTCCCATTAAAGACTAGTTTCATGGCTAAGGTCAGTTTCCTTGGGGAAACCAGTCTTTAGCAAATCATCCTCTACCCTCATGTCTTCCCTGGGATGAGGACTTTGGGGTTGGTCCTAACATTCACCTGGGGTTTAAAGAGCTTCTGATGTTGACCAGGCCTGAGCTGCCTTGTACTTCTGTTGTACAGTAAGAATTTCCTCTCAGAAGGCATTTCCTTTTCTACCAGCCAGAGGAGATTGATCTGAGAGATATAAGCAGGACTTACTTGGCAGTCAGGGAAGCTTTCTCTAATGTCTCCTCTATGCAGAGTGCTATGAGGGAGAATGGAGGAAACATTTGATATTTGATGTCAGATATTTTGATTATCTAAATCACAGATGAATGGGGAACTCCATAAAATCTTAGGGCCTGAAAAATGGGTGCCTGAGAAAAGACTAGAAAAAGGAAAAAAAATGTTAGTATATTTTATTTGAATTCCTCTATATTGAGAATAGCATTCCTTTTTCTTGATGTCTCCCTGGCAGACTAAAGGCCCCAGGCACATAGACTTCAATTGACAAAAAAATCAAGTAGATGGTTCCTTTTGTGTGGGGGTGGGGGTCAAGTTTGTGGTCAGAAAACTTGGTTCTTTGTCTAATGTTCCTTCGTGGGCATGCTTCCCCTCCCCATTCTGTCTTCATCCCACATCAGTTCCAGTGGATGGGCTGAAAAATCAAAAATTCTTTGATGAACTTCGAATGAACTACATCAAGGAACTCGATCGTATCATTGCATGCAAAAGAAAAAATCCCACATCCTGCTCAAGGCGCTTCTACCAGCTCACCAAGCTCCTGGACTCTGTGCAGCCTGTAAGCAAACTACAGAGGGTGCCTTATCAGGGAGAGTAGCCTGATAGAGCCATGTGATAATAAGCTCCTCAAGGGTCTGGCACCACCTGTTGAGAGGTGCTTCCATTAGCCTCTGGCTTTGAGTATGATCCAAAAAGAAAATGCAATGAAGAAAAAAAGAACAGAGGTCTCAGTGTCCTAGCTGGATGTTGTGAAAGGGGTGGAGGAGTTGAGAACAGAGAAGCTGGGTCTCAGGGAAGAAGCAGAGTAGATGAATTCTCCAGTCAGACAAAACAGACCTGAATGTTTTTCCTTCATTTCTTCCTTGAGTCATGTGCATGTGAGTTTGCCACTATGTGAAGGCAGAAAAGGAGGGATGGAAGCATAAGTAAGAAGTGGAGAGAGAGAGAGAATAAGAGCAAGTGAATGAGAAAGGGAGAAAGAGTGTGAGAGATCCTGGGGGAAAGGGAAAACCCATTCTTGATTCTGAGAGTCTGAGAACTTACAGTGATTTAAGAGCAATCACAGTGCCTCCCTGGAGACTATATCTCAAACACACACACACACACACACACACACACACACACACACACACACACACACACACTTACATATGTACAAACATACATACATAGAACCTCATAGTATAGGATAAAGGATAGGCAAAGGGACTAAAGGCTAAAAGGACCAGAAATCAAAAATGGGAGGAGTTTTGGGCCTAAACCAAGCCAAGACAACCATATTTTTGTCTCTTACTGTCCCCTGCAGATTGCAAGAGAGCTTCATCAGTTCACTTTTGACCTGCTGATCAAGTCCCATATGGTGAGAGTGGACTTTCCTGAAATGATGGCAGAGATCATTTCTGTGCAAGTGCCCAAGATCCTTTCTGGGAAAGTCAAGCCCATCTATTTCCACACACAATGAAGCTTTGGAAACCTTCATGCGCTGATCCACCCCACTCCTTGTTTCAGATGTCTTCTGCCTGTTATATAATTCTGCACTACTTTTCTGCAGTGCCTTGGGGAATTTCCTCTATTGTTGTACAGCCTGTATGAACATGTTCTTGAGTTCTATTTGCTGAGCTTTTTCTCTTTTCCTCCTTTCTTTTTCTCCCTCCTTCCCTTCATATTTTCCCCTCCCATGGCACCTTTTGACTTTACTCCCTGTTGTGGCTCCTATCTGTGTTTTGAATGGTGTTGTATTTCTTTGAATCTGTGATGATCCTCATGTGGCCCAGTGTCAATCGTGCTTGTTTACAGCACTGCGCTGTGTGCCAACCACACAATGTTTACTTACCTTATGCCACGGGAAGTTTAAAGAGCTAAAAGTACCTGGAGGGAAACAAACAGAAAACAAAACAGCAAAAATCTGTGCTAAGTTTGTTTCTTCACTATAAATAAATGTTCTTAAAGAAGCTAACAGTGACTAGAAGAAAATACAAATTTCAGGTCCATAAGAAGTCACTGTTCTTGTTCATCCTGTCGCTGTCTGGGAGATGTTAGTTGCCAGTGGCCATTACCATTAGAGGGCAGGATGAGCTCCAAGCTTATGTGGGAAGTGCGATAGATAGATAGGACAAGGTGAGCAGGTGGATCATCAGTACCTGCCCACAGCTTTGTACAGCTAGAGTGCTCAGTTGCAGTGCAATTCATTGTGCTAAAATTGTGCTTCTTGTTTGAAAACTTGTCTGCATGTGAACACCTCCCACATTCAAACCTTTGTCTCTCCTAACCTTTGCCTCCACCCTGAAATTGACTTTCAAATAGTCTTTCTAAGAGCTGTGAAATGAATGCTTTCTTTAACCAAAAACTTGGTCACTTCCACTGAAGAGTTCTGATCAGTGAGAAGAAACAGCAGAGAGAGCTGACCCTTTGGAAGGCTCCATTCAGATCTAGTTCTACATTTCCATGTGTAAGCCAAGGAGAAGCTTATGGCTACAGTCCAAGGGAGAAGGAAGTGATGGCTTAACTGTTCTCCCCTTTAGGGGCACTGAATAGCTGCTAATCTCTCTTTGCAACCACCTTTAGAAGACCTACAGACATCATGTAGCCACATGCTTCCTCCAGCTTTCAGTGTTTGATGGATCTGAAATTCACAATGCATTTCAGCCATGATAGTAGAGCTTGTTCACTTCTTTGGGCATGTTCAGACATTGCTAAGATCTTACCCTCACCCCACCATGAAGCTAGTGCCCTGACGTATATGTTTAGATGTCTACTCAATGTCTTTCATCAGCAATCAGGTCCCTGGAGCCCCTAGGCGCTTAAAAGGAGGCATCAAAAGGATCAGATCTACTGGATGTCTTGCCCTTGATACCCAGGGACGGTATCCTTCTAACAAGTGAAGAAATGCCCACTACCCCCTCAAAGCAGCTAAAGGGGTTGCCCAGATCATGGTGGAAGAGTAAACTAAGTAAACAGGGTGGGAAGAATGAATGCACAAGAACCACAGATCCTAAAATGCTCTTCTTATCACTCAGCATATCTACCTTAAAAGGTCCTGGAAAGGAGAGAGAAAACTCCAAGAGGATACTGACTATAGAAGTCCTCGGAAAAAAATCCTAAAGCCAGATGAGCACTGGTTTTCTTATCCACCCTTGCTGCAAAGGCTGGGCTGACCTTGGCCACAGTCATTCAGATTCCCTACCATCATTACTGCCTCAGTCAGAGGAGTGTAGGACCACTGTGTCTTTCTTTTTAGAATCATGGCTTCCTTTGCAAAGAACTCTGTGGTATAGCTACAATAGGTTGCACCCATAAATTCAGGGCAAGCCCTGGGTCACTAGTTTCATGTAGTCCTTTGGCACACCTCTTTTCTCTGATCTTTGTTCCCCAACCTTGAATGCAGGAGAAATGTCCACCTACTTTTGCATTTTTACCACTCCATCCTCACTTAGCTCTTAACATCATTGTTGAACTTGAGAAATCAAGGGGCAGCCACCAAGCTGCCTGTTTCAATTAGTATTCTGTGTTGGTTGAGAAGGTAATTTCTAAGTGACATGGTATTATCCATATGAGTTTCCTTCCCTGGTTTCTGTGTTGATATTAATAGCCAAACAAACTTGCAAAGCAGCTTCTTTAAATACCAAAAGAAGGGGAATCTAAGATGGTTAGTATGCCAGTCCAAGCTTATTAAACAGAAAACCAATGCTGAATGGTTCCCTTTCTGTGGTATGAGAGACAAATTCTTATTTAATAAGTAATGACACCATCTGGCTCATGTACAGGATCACTTATAGCTGTCTTAAACAGAAAATAAAGATCCACCATTCATTTAAGTTAAATTAGGTTACATTTTAATAGTTCCTTTACATCTCTTTTGAAGCAATTTTTATTTTCTGTGTTACACAGATCATATCATTCTAATATCTCTGCTTGTAAATACTAGAGGATCTTCTTTCCAATTCTCTATGAATGTACATTTTTTCATTTGCAAAAGCCAAAAATCAGTGAAACTGCAGTGCTGTCAAAGCTGTGTCAACTGGACAACTCCAAATTTCTAAGTGACAAAAGTGCAGAAAAACAACCTAAACAAGTTTTATGCCTACTGTTTCTGCACTGAGGTTTAAGTATACAATGGAGATTTTAGCTTGGCTTTGTTCTCCCACACATGAAAAGGGGTTTGTTGTTGTTTGTTTGCTTTGGTTTTGGAATGTTTTTTTAAGGGGGACAATTTTGCACAGTATCTTTAATCTTGACCTTACAGGCTTGTTGTCTTTACCATGAATGTGAATGAGCATGATAATTGTAGTTTTCACATCTACATAGTCACCCAACCATGAATCAAGGACATTCTTTAAATGCTTCACTATTAAACATGGTTTGGTTTGATTTGGTTTGGTGATCAATGTTCCAGCTAGTGTGATTGAGAGAAGTCTGATTTTACTAACATTCTGCTCAACAGAGCCAATGTTGCTGGTACACTGTGCTCACCTGTGAAGGACTGGCTACCACCCCCACTCACCTGGTAAGCTGGGAAATAATGATCACTCACCAAACAAGTCAAGGGGATCATCTGCAAGAGATTTACAGTGCTTAATGGGAGTGGAAAGTGAGGAAGAGGAAAAACAAGGAGCACTATGAAGAAGGCTCCATCTGTGTGAGGCAGCAGGTGGCTGTCAAGGTTGTGAACTCTGTGCTTAAACAAAGGAGCACTATGGCGATTTCAATTCTCATCCATTAGGGAACTCACTGGGATTGGCCTCTGAGATGACATGGGGGCTAGATTCTTTGTTCCATAGATTTTCAATGCCATAGGCAATATTGCTCTTATTGAAAAGTTCCATTATATTTTTAGATTGCCTACTCTGAGAAAGGAATTTTTGAAGAATTCTATCATATATCATTGAAAATCAAAATGAGTAAAACATATATTTTTATGTGTGTTTATTGGCACTTTAAAAAAAAAAAAGAGCTTCACTCTGTCCTTTGGATATTTACTGGCATTAATTGTCCAGGTTGAGAAATCATGTGCTGATGCTTAAGTCCCTCTCTGTCTACACTCTACTTCTAAATACATAAAGGCATATAAAACAGCAAGAGTCATTCAACTTGTACTTTAATATAAAATTATGTCGATTATTCACACGATAATGACACTACACAAATGACTTTTTAGCTTCTAAATATTTGGTTCATAAGGCACAGAACAAATGTGGACTTGGCTCCTTTTTCCCCTTGATGCTCAGTATGGCACAAAGGCCTGAACCTTTCCTTCTACCACTTCCCAACCCTATGCTAGTAGTATATTTCAAAAAATTCTCTCCAGATAGCCCAGTAATTCTCCCTGCATGACCCCAGCATGGCCCTGGTAAAACTAGATGCTGACTACTAATTTTCCTGTGCTACTTGCCCACATAAGAGGGCACAAGGTGAAGGCCATGGTTTTCGTGCTTTACCTACCACAGTGGGGCATGAGAAACATAAATGCTAAAGCATCAGATCAAATTCTAAACTTAAAGTTGAAGCCATTCAGCATGGGAATTGTTTTTAATAGGAAGTTATCCCTGCTGCCTTTATAGCTAGGTCTGTGCTCACCACTGATCTCTTTGAAAACCTTTGAAAGCAGTTTTAAGACAGAAAAAGAAATTAAAGCATCACATTATGTAACCAAAGTTTATATTGTACTTCTAAGGCACCAAAAATTTTAAGGGCAGCAAAGGAGCAAGCATTAGTGCCTCTTTGGCAAGCTATCCAAAGACAGACTAAAGGACTTCTCTTGTAACTGACTTTGAGGAGTTCATAGTGATGAGTTGCTTCACAATATACATATTTAGAAGAGGGCAAGATAATTTGGACAAAATGGGATGATAGTGTCCTTCATTAACCAATTTTATAATCAGAAATAGCTTTCCCTCTTTGCTAATCATTGCTGAGTAAATTTTTGAAGCTCCATCATTGCATGGTTGGAAATGGAGCTTGTCTTGGCCACTGTGTTTGTTAGTACCTGTGTTAGCTTATATAAAGATGTGAATGAAGCCTTGATGAGAAGGGGAGTACATAAAGTACTAGATTTTGCACTAGAAGGACGACAGGCAGAAACCCGAGTTTCTGCCCAGGTTGGACAGCACAAAAAGTTCTCTGCAGTTTAAGGCAGAATGTTGAAATATATTGTAAATGAGTATTTGTATCTGTGTTTAAAGATTGAATTATATATATATATATATATATATATATATATATGTAATGTGTTCTGATAGCTTTACCTTTCTCTGCACCTTTATATTTGGTTCCAGGTCATACCGGATGCTATGTACTTGTAAGAGAGGCTGCAGTTACATTTCGGGTGTTCTATCAGAATGGATAAGACACCTATATGGTTGATCAGATAATTCAGAAATGTCTACCCCAATTGGGCCTGACAGACCCCCAAAAAAAAGGTAGGGAGAAAGGTAGGGTACATGTTGTATTGCACTTTACTAGCTTAAGACAGATGAATGTGGAAAGGGCAGTGAAGACTCATTGGAAATGACTGGGATTTGCAATAGGGAAAACCCAGACTTGGGGCCAAATGCCCACCAAAATGACTGGCCAGAAGCCCTCTCATGGGACCTGAGCCATTGGTAGAAGAAAGGGTATTTCCTTGGTCTTCACCATTCTTGTGAGAGAAGGGTAATTGCTTGCATTCTGGAACCTGGAGTAAGTGTTCCATCTTTCACATCAATTCTCTCCACTGCAATTGAGGTGCTTTGCTACTGGGTGTCTGTGCACTCTAATTCTGGTTTTGGATATGTTCTATAATGACTTTGATAATCTAATGGTGTTTTTTTCTCTGTTCAAACTTGTCAGTGTACTAGAAGTTGTATCTCTGTAGGTACAGGTCCATCTCTGACCATGAGTAGAGGTGTTTTTCTTCAATTAATAGTTTGACACTGGGGTCTGTTGCCCAGAGCCTCCTAACCCTCAAACATTCTTGGCAAAGGCAGAAAAAGCCACATCTGTCACTTTTCTTCAGATATTTCACTTATGGTAACAAGTAACTTGGAATTCACCTACTCCCTAAGAGAATGGTAACTATTTGAATTGAGTCATCCAGATTTGAGAGCTATAAAAAGCCTTTCAGCCAGCTTTAATTTGACTCAATTTAATTTGGCCAGAAAACAGGTAATATATGCTTATTAGTTTCCAATCCCAATCCTTTATAGCAGGGTACCTGGTTCCTTTTCATGCTCCACTTATCTTTTATCCCTTTATGAAATTAAATGGCCACCAGTGGGATGGGTGGCCCTTCTAGTCCAAAACAGTTCTCACATAAGCTACTCATCAAGACTGTTATGTAGTTGCAGATTCCACTAGCCACCAAAGTCTGGAGCATACATATTTCATTTCCCAAAGGTAAATGAAATTCTGAAATGCTGCTGCTTCTCTGATGGTGCCTTCCCAGGCTGCTTTCTCATAGTTTGATTCCCCGTACTCTACATAACAGGCCAGGCCAGATTTGCAGGCTCTCAAAACCTTAGCCCATGATGCTAACTGTCCTGCAGCTGAATGAAGTGCCGCTTGAGTTGCTGAGAGCATCCACCATTTGGATTCCTTCAAGTTGAAAAAAAAAAAAGAAGTTCCCTCACCATTCTCTAATACCTTTCTGCTTTCCTCTAGACTGGGTAGACTGGCTGTTGATTAAGAAATGCCTTGTACATGACATTCTTGTGCTGTCCTTGAGATCAATTTGGCAGTAGGAGGGAGGAGACTAAGTAACCAGAGATAAGAATTAATTTGGGATGTTGTGAGACAAAAGAGAAAAAACATAATTCATTTTTTTCAAAAGAAATAAATTAATTTTGCTAGAAACTTGTTTCAACAGGGCTTCAGTTCTCACAATGGCAGTTGGCCTCTACTGGGCAGCAGGACCAGCCCCAAGCGCTAGTGTTCTGTTCTCTTTTTGTAATCTTGAAATCTTTTGTTGCTCTAAATACAATTAAAATTGGAAGAAACTTTTTTGTTGGAATACTGTGTGACTCTCGGTTTTTTTCTGTGTCTGGTTTCAGAAATATCATGCATTGTGAGAAATATTGGCTTGCTTATCTGCCAGCTGAAACTTGGCCACAGCTCCTGTTGTGGCTGTAGGCTCAAGTTATTGTTAATGAGACCCAAGGAAAGCTGTTATGTCCACTATCACCATTGTTAATTTGTTAAAACATAAAAAAATCTAAAATTTCAGATGAATGTCATCAGAGCTCTTTTCATTAGCTCCTTTTATTTGCTGTTTTTATTGAAGTCAAGTATTAGTATCATGCCCAGTGACCTTTATGTTACTTTGATTTGCATATATGTGAATATATATATATATATATATATATATCACTTAGCCACAGGTTATAAATTTGTCCTTTGCTGACCGTAGCATTAGTTTACCTGACACCAACAAAATAGTGAAGGATTTGTGCTAGAAAGCACAAATGAACACTAACAGTCCATCACAACCTTTCATGAGAAACCCCAAGGTCATTAGCCAAGGAAAATATGCACAAAGCTGAGATGCTCACCATCACATCCTCTTCCTCACGGGAGCATAAAGTGGCATGCTATTCCCCAAACCTCACTTTGTTTAAACTAAGCATCAGATAATGAATGAGCACATTCACAACTTGACTGTCTATCAAGAACCATGCTGCCCTCAACCACTCAGATATAACCTGAGCTAGGCAGCTTTGGTTTCTTCATTTCTAGCAAGACCATTTCCTGTTGACTAACAATGCCAATGCTTGTGAGATTTGATTGCTTAATAGTCCATCAATGAGTATTCCAGTTGTCTTAAGGAATGAAAAGCAAGTTCTTTATGCATCATTGCCCTCACATGTAACAGTGGTTGCTACAAAGTCTCCCTTCTTGGTTGAGTTGGTGTTTCAGTGAGAACATATGTGATACAGCTGGTAGACTGTTTATTCTGGCTCTTCTCCTTGTTCAAATTCCAGAATCCCTGATAGGGATCCAGTATTGAGCCATGCTTATCATTGACTACCTCAAATTACATGAATTTCTCAAATGTTTCATGAGAAAACTACATGATCAAAGAGAGGAAAGGCAGAGATTCTTGGGATGCATATCTATGTGTCTACAAAAAAGAAAGGGGATGTGTATGTTTGTGGGTTACATAAGTCAGAGTCATCCTCCAGAGCACGCCTCTGGCTACCATCACTTAGGTCCTTCTCACCCATATCTACAAGGAATGACAGAACTAACAGCCACACTACAATAATTCACTTACCACTCATCTCCTGCTTAAAGAGACAAGGCAATTAAATGTCACTATAGGTTTTTTAAGGAATAGCAAAGTACAAAATTCAAGGAACCACAGGACACCTGCTTAGTTGAAAAGAGCCTGGAGACATAAGTACTACAGTTTACTTGCTCATGGTGATGCAAATAATGTATCCCTGGGAATCTGTCCTACTGATTTGTTATATGAAACTGGGAAGTCTCCTGCCATTTTCCTGACCTCATTTGTCTCATCTCCAAAGTGAAGATGTGTTAGAAGGTATGTGGAGCTACATGAGACAGGAAGTCCCTTCCATTATGAACACTATGGTTACTGCAAACTACAATATCTTTCACATTCATGACCCAAGAATAAAAGCTGACTTTTAGGACCCCAGAACACAATTTTGAGAATAGTTTCCCCATGTTTATATTCAACAAACATTTATACAAAACAAATGGGGATACAGGGTCAGGACAGCAACATAAGCTGTCAACTCCTTGATGGGTAGGGAAAAGTTACACAAATGAATGAGATTATCTTATAAATGATAGAGATAAGCAGGAGTTTAAAAATCCCCAGCCCATGAACTGTGGCTTTAGGAAGTCAGTTTAGTAAATGCCTTACTTGGGTCATACCAATTTGGGACTATAACCTATCACACTCTGCCTCCAACCCTCCCACATCCTTCCCTACAAAGAAATAAGGCTAAATTTTGATTTAGAATTAGTAACAGCAGGACTAGAAGAGATCTTAGACACTGTGTAGTCCAAGTTTCTTCTACTTTATGAAAGAAACCTGGGGCAAACCATTTAACATTATTGTTACTTAGGGCCTGCCTGTGGCAAGGGGCCATACATAGAACTTAGTTGATGACTCACATAGCATTTCAGGGTGTCGAAGCACTGAAAACTTCTACCACCCCCTTGCATGCTGATTCAGAGGTTTAATAAGACAACCTCCACCTCTCCTTGTATGACTCCCACAAATGCAGACCAAGAATGTGTCCCAATTACCAAATGTACATTACCTTGTACCTAATCCCAGAAACATGCTTCATGTAGATGACAGTGCTAGAAGGAGAGACGTGCTGGATGAGCTGGAATAAAGACTGCAGGAGCAATGAGAGTCAGGTAAAAGATACCAAGATATGAAGGTGGTGTTCTGAGTTAACAGGTAGATGCAGATGATTCAAACTTTTAGATTATCCTGCCACCATGTTGTTAGATCACAGCTTCACCCATGTGTCCTCAAGTGAGGAGTAGAACATTTGACAGACTTTAATTCAACTGCTGATCAGTAAGGTTCTGTGAGGAACAATCTGGTTTAAGCCAGAATATACAAGTAGCCCTTCACACCTCCTCCCACACACATATTGTAATACTTCAAGTCTCAGGCAAGATAATAGGCCAACAGAACAGGCATGCCACTGATCACCAGAGCAATTGCAATTGGTCCCCAAAGGAATCAAATCCTTCTGACATATGTGTACAGTGCCAATGGTATCCCATGTCAGAATTAGACTAACCTTATGGGAGAATACTATTGACACATAAAACTTCAGAGACCCCCTCACATGGATACATCATCCAGTATTTCCTATATCCAGTAGACAATTCTCTTGCTTGACAACCCATTTATATGTATAAACCCTGTGTCCTTCCCATAAAAGACAGACATAGTTATACAGTCATAGAGTGTATATTTATTGGTGGGGGGTAGATGAAAACAGAGTCAGTTATACTATATAAGAGGAGTTATGGCAAGGGGATCTCTGTGTTCTGTTGTTCCCACAGGGGAAGCGTGCCTACCCCAGTTTGATAGTAAGGTCAAGGAAGACTTCTCAAAGAAATAAAACCCACACAAAACTGAATGAAGATGGGACTGAAAGTACAAACAAGAACCTAAATCTAAGCCAAAATCTCTCATCTCCTTATTTCTAGTCTGTCTCCTCATATTTTATCAGTTTAGCAAAGTCCTCAGGGCATGGTAGTGCAAATCATACAATGCCTGTTTTCAAATATATCTGTGATGGCAATGTACATTACCTACTGTGCCACCTACACTTTTCATGACCTTAGAATGATATTAACACCAGACTTCCAGATATCAGAAAACAAATCCCTGAGAAGAGCAATAGCAACAACTTCAAGGGTAGTGAGAACTGTGGAAAGTCAGCTAAGTTGGTACTCAGTCAATTGTGAGGTCTCATTTATTCATCCAAATAGTAAATCAGAGAAAATTCTAGAAAAGAAATGACAATATTCCAACTTCCTTGATGAGGCAATATCTGACTCTGACCTTAAATAATCAGATGCTATTGCACAGGAGAGGAAGGTATCTAGGCAGGCAACCAAAGCAGAGGGAATGGCACACAGAAAAGTTGGAGAAATGTGTGACTTTTATGTTGGAAATGTCAAAGTAAATTAGGACTAGTAAGCACTGAGAGTGAGAAATCAGTGTGGACTAGTGTCCATAATGAAAATCCTCATTGTCTTGTGAAGAAATAGAATTTCCTCTGTATGTAGCACTCATTCTCAAGTATGATGTGTGAAAAATGGCCTTATGTGTCACATACTCCCAAAAAAGGAACTAGGTCTATATTTCATACCTGACATATTGCTATTATTCAGCTCCTTTCTCTCTATTAAGAAATAAATTATGGGAGGAGGACGGAGCAAGATGGTGGACGAGTAACAGTGTTGCCAGCACTCTCCGGAAAGGTTTGATCTCTTCAGCTAGTATCCAGGCTTTGGACTCTGGCCTGACCTGAGTTCAGCCAACCCTCCCTCCCCAGCCCCTGGGCTGGAGCAGACGGGGTTCACTAGCAGCTCTCTGCTCCCCTGCGGAGCAGAGGGCCGAGCCCTCCCCCCCCCACTAGCTCCGGCCATTAACCCCTCCCAGCGGGTTCTGAGCACTGCCAATTGAGCTGCTTCCCCTCATGGGAGCACCCGATCCTCGGACGTGCTTATTTCCACAACCTCCCCCCCCCACATACACGGGCAGATGTGAGCCTTGGGCAGGCTAACCTAGCTAGGTCCAGGGGCCAGACCTGAGGCAGATACCTGGGAATCTTGATGGAGGCTGATTTGGAATGGTGCAGTCTGAGAGGGGAGGAGCTGTCTCACCGCAGGTTTCATTGCCTGACTGGGATCCAGGCCCCGGGTCACGGCCACTCCTCGGCTTCGGGACCACTGCAGGTGTCATGGTTTGATACAGGTGTCCCCCACAAACAATTGAATGTGTTCTGATCGATCCTCAGCTGATGGCAATTCGGGAATTAGAACCTCATTAGAGCTGTGTTGTTGGGGGCAGGCTTATGGGGTTATAAGCCAGCTTCCCCTTGCCAGTGTTTGGCACACCTTCCTGCCGCTGTTTGCAGTGCTGTGGCGGAGGTGAT
>PVHP010037119.1:0-17535 GCA_004024765.1 Zapus hudsonius
GAGATATTCAAGTCATGCTACATTTAACTTATTATCCTATGTTATATTTATTAATTTATTCATTTGAGTTATTTATCCCTGTCATAAAGACATCAATTATTTTTGACCATTCTTGGATCATTTCCAACCATTGTAAATATTTCTATCATTAAAAAATAATTGCAACATATGTCTTTATGATATAACAGAGGATGGGGCTATAACCAGCGTATCTCCTGTGATATAATAACCAGGATGGGAATTTTTATATTGTGGTCCATTCCTCTTTCACACCTAAATGATTTAGACTTGTTTTTCAAAGCATTGACCAAGCAATGCGAAGACTATTTTACCAGGATATCAAACATAGCTTTTCTTAAAATATGCAAGCAATAATTCCAGTGGTCTTCTAACTGATCCCCACTGCTGCATCACTATTTCAGCCAGGTCCTTCTGCATCCCATGTGGCTCCAACGTGTACTTACCCAATATCCAACAGAAGACGGATACTACACTTCATGAAATCTACACAATAGACATGCAATACTCTCCCTTTACACTGTACCCCAAGGTATGAATAACTTCCAAATGTACCTTTCTTCTTGAGCTGTGGCCCGGACCCTCCATCTCCCTAGGAAATTCCTCTCCCCTGCACTTTCCTTTTGGAATGTACAACTGAGTACTGGTTTGCATTGATTTTGGCACTTAGAAGGTTATCAAGGTGGGAATTTTGGTTCAGTATGTTGCTTTGAGAATTGTATGTCCATATTATATATGGGTGCACTTAATTCCATATAATATACATACCATTTATATTTAAATGAAGTTAAACACAAGTGATACTGTGGTTCAATTTAAAGAGTGAACACAGAGTTTGCTACAGTACTTGGTGTGTCTGGAATCCTACAGTTAGTGCTCCCTGTTATGTGTGCTGAATAGCAAAGCAAACTGCCTCGCTGACTCATGAGTAACTGGCTGAGACCATTTATCAAATCCATCTATCCTTCTACTTTCAGTTTTCCTGGGTGTATTCTTTCGACACAAATACCATACAGCAGCAGAGTCTTCCTCATTTCTATGATAAGACTATACTGTGACTTCCTGTCTTCAAAATTGTAGGTGTGTGGGTATATATATATATAAACATATATATATATACATATATATGTATAATTTAAAAAGTAACTATATCTATCAGGAAGCAAAATTCTTGTGACATTCCCGAATGATTAAAAGCAGATAGAGTTTTCTTGTTGAGAAACTTTAAGCAGTTGAAAGAACTTGAGATTCAACACAGAAAAAAAAAAGATGTGCTCATCTTGGAAATAAGCTCACAGCTTTTCCAACATCAGGAAGTTCACAGAAAATACATAAGATCCTGAGAACAGATTCAGTGGCCAATAGAAGGTCCTGAGAGCTTCCTCTGCTCATGGCCTCTCAAGGCTCCTCAGTGATGGTGTGTTCAGGATCCCTTTTGGAATGGGGTTGTCCATTCTGTGCCATTATATTTTGGAAATAGATAGCATTTTTTAAATGTATTTGTTGTCAATAATTAGATATGAGCTAATCTTGTGATGGTACTCCATTTCCCTCCTCCCTGTCCCCAAGCCCCTGAGAACCCTCCTTGGTGGGCATACTGGATCTGTCCATGGAAGAGGGGATTATGAATTCCACAAGAGCTAGCCAGATTTTTTTTTCTCCTTTGTGTGTTGTTACTGGGGGGGGATGTCTCTGGATATTCTCCCCCACCACGGTTCTTACAATCTTCCACCCTCTCTTTATCTCAGTTCCCTTAATCATGGTGGGTAAGTTTTAAATCTGCTTTATTGTTGAGATCTTAAGAGTCTCTGGACTTGTGCTTTGAATTGTGTTGGGTATCATTGGTGTCTGTCTCCATTGACCTTTCATGGGTTATTTGACTTGCGGTGGTGTTTATCTCACCACTTTCTCATAGGTTTTGTTTGGGCCCTGTATGGTAGGCCATGGGAGGTTCATCCCATGGCTTGTTGGTGGAATTGGCTTGCCTACAGCTCTCACTTCTGAAAAATACAAACAGAATCTCCATGGGAAACTGAGTTCAGTCTAGGTTAAATAAGACACACATTGTTAATTTGGCAAGATTCTAATAGGTGTTGCCTCTCTGTATCTCAGAGACTACTCTGAAACTTTAGACTTTCCAACAGTGTTACAACTGGTAATGATTGTAGGAACTTCAGAGGTTGGAATGAAAGCATTTAGCATCATGAGTCTATAATAGTCAGGGAGGTGACTGTTTACATGTAAATTGATCCCCTTGTCCTCATGTGTTTGAATCCTTGATCCCCAGCAAAGTGACACCGTTTGGGAATGTAAGGAGCCTTTAGGAGGTGGAGCCTGGCTAGAAGAAGCATGTCACTGAGGGTGGGCTTTGACATGTTATAAATAGACCCTATGAACTTGTTCTCTCTCTCTTTTCTCTCTCTCTTCTCTCTCACACACACTTTAGAACTGTCTACTTCCTACAGGAGCCTCAATTGCCAGCATTAAATCAATCCAAGTTGAATTGTAATTTTAAATATGAAATAAATATCAAGAAGCACGTATGAATAGAAATTGATGACTATATTGCTAAAGCAGTATGTGAGCATCAAGAAGGATCCTAACAGATTCCACAGTGACTCCACAGGTATTCCACCCCAAGGATAGGCCCCACCTCTGAAATCAATCAGCTGTCCATTGTGGTAAAAGCTGAAATAGAAGGACACATTTATTGTAGCTCATGGTTTTGTAAGGCTCCCTGGCCACCTGCTCCTCCTCCCTCGGGCCTGGGTCCCAATATCCTCTTAAAGGACACAACCCCAATGTTCTATCTTCCTTCATTAGGCTCTGTTTTTTAAAGGTCACACCACATACCAACAGTGCTACAGGCTAGTGACCAAGTCTTTTGCATATGATACAGGACAGTAAAGATCCTACCAGGCAGGCATAGATAGTGTATCATGGCTTTTTTTCTTTCTAAACAGAACAAAGTTGAAAAGGATGAAAATGAAGTAACTTTCAAGAAAGTTTGATGATCCTAAGTAAGGCAGGTGATTATGAGTGAAATCAACAATAACAAGTCTGGTTGATAGTATATAAACTTGTGATAATGTCTTGTAAATGACTTTAACCACACAAAGGCCATTACCATGTACTTAACATAACAAAAATTATCAAACAAAATACAACGGATGGGCTTCCTACTGAATACCTGACCAGTGCTTGAAATACATCAAGGTTGTCATAAACAAAGTCTTAGAAACTGTCACGGCTAAGAGGAGCCTGAAGAGTTGGGACAATTAAGGTTAATGTGAAGTCCTGAATTGGATCCAGAAGCAGAAGAAAAGGATGCCAGGGAACAGTGAGAAGCACTGAATAAGGGGGAGACCTTAATTCATAACAAAGACTCAGTATTGTGTCCCTAACCATGACAGATGCAACCTACTAACATGAGGCAGTTACTAGGGGAGACGGACACAGAGGAGATGAGAATTCTGTGAAACCCCTGGGTTTTATCTGTAAATCACTCAGTGTTCTAAAGGAAAGGCTTAAAAATATACCAAATTCATTATTTTATTTATCTTAAATATAGTATTTTATAAGATGGGTATGGTGGTGCATGCCTTTGATATCCAGCACTCAGGAGGCTGAGGTAGGAGATTTGCCATGAGTTCAAGGCCAGCCTGGGGCTAGGGGTTGAGTTTCAGGTCTGCCCAGGCTAGCAAAAATCTATATATGTGTATAATATTTCTATATATTCATCTTATTTCTATTTTCCTGTGAAGGCAACTGGTGATTTTGCACTGATACAATTGTAAAAAATCAAGTTCTTCTACACAATAAAGTAAAGCCAGGTAGAAATCAAGTGTTCCTGCAGACATCTTCACAGCAGTTTTCACTCATACGTAATAGCTCCTAAAAGCTCCCCACCTCTGGATACATTTATTGTTTTCTGCTCATCTTGCATTTATGCTTCATTGCCTAATGTGCGACTTGTCTTCCCAAAGAACAGAGTGTCCCTGCCATGAGGAGGGTCCTGGATTCATAACCATCCATCAGATGCCTAGCTCCATGGTAACATGCAATGAACAAGAGGACACCTGCTTGATATGCACACATTCTGTTTGTTCTCTCTTTTATTTCTCTTGTTTTAATTTCCAAGTTTCTTCTTCTGTCCTAGGTTTTAAAGTGTCAAGGGAAGCTCTCTGCTGTGCATTTGAAATATACTCACAGAGCCCAAAATGTTCACATGCCTGATAGATTTCCCTCAGGTCTGTTGTCCTCTGTCTTAGAAAATTTCCATAAAGATAGATTACAAATTTTCTCTTTTTTTCCATCTTCAAGCTAAAGCAATTTACATCTTACAAGTGCTGCCCACAAAGGCATATCACCACTTTTACATACCCTATGGAAAACAGCATGCATCTTCTCTCCTTTCCCAGTGAAATATCAAGTTCCTAACATACTTCTCATCTACCCATACTTCCCTTTGACACTGTTGCAGATTCATTTGACCTGAGCTGGATATTCTTCTTAAGGATCAGGGGCACTGAAAGCCAGTCCTTGCACGTGACACCTCAGCTCTTCAACAGAGCTTGCCTTCATGTGTCTTTCTTTGTCACACGTGCAGCTTTCAAGAAGTTGCTTATGGGATTTCACAAGCTCCACTCAAATGCCGTTATAAAGTGCAAGCTTCACACACATGTATACACACACACACACACACACACACACACACACACACACATTTCTAAATCCAGAGTCCGGAGGTCAGCTTATACAGATAGAAGACACTTCAACTGCTTCATTAAATTTTAGCATCACATCTTCAGAAGCAGATTGTGTTATAGTTAGTCACATAGCGGCATTCATGGGCAGAAGCCAAATAAGCAAAAATGACTCAATTTCTGAAACTTTTTAAAATTGCTCATCACATGAGTGGTCACAGAACTATTAAATGGCAAAATTTTCAGCACCTAGCACACTATAAAAAGAATGAAAGAACAGGAGAGAATAGGATATTTCATTTTTCATTACATGGTGCATTATAAAATTTTTAGAAATGGTATAATACAATTAGTTTCAGATCCTCAAAGAATTGTTTGGCTTATACTAAAAAAAATCCCTATAAAATGAATTCAAACAAAACTGCCATCGAAGGATAATATTATATATAATATTATAATTATAATCATATTAATAGGCTTCATTGTGATATAAATAAATGTAAATAAAATAATATAACTTCATCATTGATAAACTTCTTTTGCATGGACTGCCTCTGTTTAAAACATTTACATAGATTTTTCTGGTGCAGAATTAAAAACAGAAATTATTGTGATGATAACAATCAAATACTAACTTTCTTGAATAGATGTGTAGCAAATGACTCTGATTTAAAATATTATCAATACATAAGATACTTTTTTAGTTAAATGTTAATAAATTATTACTTAATTTCCTATTTTTCCCAACAGACAGTTGTATTAGTTGAATCTTATTACTCTTTATTTATGTTGTCACGATTTTTTAATTGGCTACATATTATATTATAATTTAAATTAATAATATTAGCAATCATTAGTCAGTATGAGATTTTTAAATGTATCACATCTAAGGTTTTGCTATAAAACTAATAATTATTGGAAATATATATTCCTTGTGAAAAAGAAGTAACATTGCAAGTTTATTTGAAAGATTTTGCATATTATTTTCTTTTTTATTGTCCAGATAATAATATGCAGAGAATGTCGGCATATTATTTTCTTAATGAGAAGCTACATTTAGTTTCATTGACTTCTGAGCTGCAAATAACTTCTGAGATCATGAAACATACTTGCTTTCATGTATTAGAGTCTGATCTTCAAATATACCATAAGTTACTGTAGTCTTGATTTAAATCCTATTTTGTACCAGTAAATTATGTTTAATATACAAATGAATATAATTTTCTTGTATTATAGTTATGATGGTTTGAATGCAAACTGTTTCGTATAGCCACATATGTTTAAGATTTAAACCATATTATCACTCTCAAGCTGGTGAAGCCTTTGAGAGGTGGAGCCTTGAGGGAGAAAATGTGTCACTGGGGATGGGCTTTGGGTTTTTATTGCCCTGCCCCACTTGCAAGCCCACACTTGTCCTTTCTAGCAAGCTGACTTTCTGCTGTAAACGTGAAGATGTGAGCAGGCTGTCTGCTCTGCCGCTCTTTCCCTTCCATGATGAAGTTTCCCATTGAAACTGTATCTGAAATAACCCCTTTCTTCCCATAAACTGCTTCTTTTGGTCAGGAGTTTTGTCCCAGCAATAAAAAAATAAATCTATCATTATACTTATTGAGATTGATTTTTCAAGGATTGAGAATGAGGATTAGTATTTTATTAATGAAAAACTAAAAGCAATGTACAAAAGTCAAAATTACATTTTACTTCAAATCATGAAAGCTTTAATTTTGTTTTTAGTTTCTTTGTATGTGTGGTGAACATGCCTGCACTTATGTGTATTCAAATGTGCATGGGAAAACATGTTTGGGGGCGTACATCCATATATGTGTGAAGGTCAGAGGTTGACATGTTGTCTTCCTTAGTTATTCTCTTCTTTTTTGAGGCAGGCTCTCTTACTGAACCTGGAGCTCACCAATTACTAGCCAGCAGGCCCCATGGACCCTCCTGTTTCTACTTCCCCAGGGCTTCAAGTTATAGGTTCACATCACAGCACTAGGCTTTGCCTTGGGTACTGGAGATCCAAACTCAGGTCCTCATGCTTGCTTGACAAGCACTTTACCAACTGATCCACCCACCCAGCCCCTATGTTAGCTTCTAAATTATCTTAATAGTTAGTAAATTTAATACTGATGAACAGAAGAACCTACTCTTTTGACCTGCATCACACAAAACTGTGTTTGATTCTGCAAATAAGTGTGCCAACCAAATATCCCACTTCACTGATTTCAATGTTTATGTGACTCATGCATCCTGAAATACACAAAGTAATTCCGGGTAGATCTGTGATTAAAAGCAAACATCCCTGTTTATCTCTTGAAGATATTTTCTCATTCATCAGTAGCACTGTTAAAATATTTTTTTAAGTCTTACATCTCTATACCTTTAAAAATATCTTTGTTTCCATTTGTATAGCCAATATGTTAATTCATCTCCCTTGCCTCTCTTGATTTATGGACATGCTGGTCTATGGCTAGATGCTATCATTTAAGATCTAATGCTTCACCATCTGCTGGGATGCAAGTTTAGGAAACAGCCTGGACCAAAGTCTCCAATACCATACAAGTGTGGTTGCTAACTGGGGATAGGTTCAAATAATGCCTGAGTCCTTTAGAAAGAGTTCATGTAGCAGCTATATACAGATATCTATACCTTTGGATCTTGTCACATATAAGGGACTATAGGGCCAGATGGCACAGGCAATTAAAGATAAAATAGCACCTTCACAGGTCAATCCATGAGGTGGCTCTCATTTAATGGTTTCAAGCAGACAGGTTCACTTGGACATGAAGATATAAAGTATGTGTCTGGTTTTCTTTTCAGATAAGTTCAATGTTTTCATTTTGCATGAGCTATTTTAAAATTTCTCTGAATTGCAATTGAACAGTTCTTGCCTGAATTGACCTAACTACAGTAGAATGCCAAGAAAACAGTATTCAGTAAAGGGGATTTGTGGGTTAATCTCTTGCCTTAGGTAACTTGAGTTCCCAATCAAGATTCTATCAAAGATGCTTCAGGGAGAAGTAACAGGTTGTGGGTTACATGAAAGTGGGCTACTTACTGAAAATTTCACTGTCCACTGTAGGACAGAACCTGTTTTAAAGAAAAGTAGAACACTCTGAATGTAGAAAGACAGCAAACATGGCGGTACATATCCACAACACCTGCAAGTTGCTGGCCTCCAGGATGATTGGCATTATTCCATGAGCTAATCTGAGCCTTTACCAGCATGAGACAGAGGAAGAAGGGAAAGTAGAGAGAAGCCCAGAGGCAGAAGGGACAGTGTGGGAGAGAAGCCTAGAGGCAGAAGGAAAAGGTGTTTCAAAATGGGTCCTGAGAGAAGATAGTGAATCCTGATCACCCGCAAGGCATTTACAATGTCTTCTACATACACCTTCTTCATAGAGGGACAAGAGTAACCATGTTGTAAGTTGGCTACTTGTATATTATCTTTAGGAAATCATGTCCTTTCGACTCCTTACAATGGCCACTTTTTCTTCATGGACTGGAGAAGCATTGTGTTCCTTGTTCAATAGCTGAAATCCAAGTGTGAGACTCCAGTTTCAATGGACCATGATTTAATGAACTATGTGAATTATAGTTTTTCATAAACTCTAAAAAGAAAATGCCCTGTAATTTTTATATCTAAATGCTAGAAAAATCCTTTCCAATTCGGTCTGCTTGGCTCCTAAAGTGGTTTAAGGACCCCAGAGGTAAATAATAGAGGGCCCAAGGAAGATTACCAGTGTTTCCTGACTTACCTGTAGGCCTCCCTTGCATTCATCTGTTGCTTTGGTATTTCTCCTCCACATTGCTGAGTGTATTCACATGCTTGTATGGTGGTTTGAATTAGATGTCCTCCATAAACTCATGTTCTGAATGCTTGGTCTCCAGTGATGGCAATCTGGGAGGTAGAGGTTTCCTGGAAGAGGTGTGTTGTTGGGGTAGAATTAGGGCTGTTATAGCCAATTCCCCCTTGCCAAAGTTTAGCTCACTCGCCTGCTGCTGTGGCAGAGGTAATGTCCAGCCACTTCTCAGGCCATGTTTTCCCCTGCCATCTTGAAACTTTACCCAAAAACTGTAAGCCAAAATAAAAACTTTCCTCCCATCAGCTGGTTTTGGTTAGATGCTTTGTCCTAACAACAACAAAGTAACTACAACAGAAATATGGTATTGGAAGTATGGGAGAAACTTGATTGTGTGGCTTTTAAACATTTAGAACTGATTCATGAGAGGGATGTGGGAGGATTTGAAATTCTGACCTATGAGACACCTTGCATTGCTGAAGGCAGAGTTTGATTGACATTCTAGTTAGAGTTGAAAGAGCAAAATAGAGAAAGTTCTATGGACTGCACAGGCTTGCCTCATGAGCTGTGTCCAGATTGGAAGAGGGTTAGTTCATATGAGAGGTTGGCTGTGTTTTTCCCATGTCCTGAGAACTGTCCAGTGATGTGCTTAGATAAATGGTCTAGTGTGAGCAGAAGGAGATGGCACAGAAAGAAATAAAAATTTCAGGCTGAGGACTACACTCATGTCCACTATAATTATTTGAGAAAATACCACTATTGAGAATGGGCCAGTGTTCTGCACTGAGACAGAGGAAAGAATGCTAACTCTTTTGAAAGTAGGTGGTGGGTCAGTGTCATGGTTTGATCCAGGTGTCCCCCACAAACAAACGAATGTGTTCTCAGTGATCAATCCTCAGCTGATGGCAGTTCTGGAATTAAAACCTCGCTAAAGCTGTGTTGTTGGGGGCGGGCTTATGGGGGTTATAAACCAGCTTCCCCTTGCCAGTGTTTGGCACACCTTCCTGCTGCTGTTTCCAATGCTATGGCAGAGGTGCTCATGCTATTGTTTTTCCTGTCAGGATGGAGTCTCCCCTTCAGTCCATAAGCCAAATAAACCCATTCCTCCACAAGCCACTTTTGTTTGGGTTCTTTCTGTACAGCAACTAGAAAGCTGACTGCAACAGCCAGGATGTTTAAAGAGTTTTCTTGTTCTTCAAAGTCAACTTTATTTCCCCTGGATTAAAACATTTGTTAGTCCCCCAGGGACTATGGGAATATGACAAATGGGGGAGTGAGAGAGACATGAGATTTGTAACAGTTATTTGAAGATGGCCCCTAGAAGATATGGAACAGGGTCATGGTTCCTAAATAGAGGCCTTAAGAGTCATGGCATGGATGAATTGTAGGTTTCCATGGAGACTCGTGGATTTTTGGAGATCCCAGGACTATAGGATAGCTGCCAAGGGGAGCTCTGGTTAGGTGTGTCATTTCCCTGCACTGTTAGCAAACTGGATAGAGAGGCAGAATTGGAACTACAGAGATTTCCTCATTGTTTACAGAGGTGAGGCAACATACATTGAGAGGTAGACTGGGAGGCTGATGATTGACATCATAGGATGCTTAGTTTGGGGCATTAGCATTGGTCCACAATCTATGTCATAGCCATCCAAATACTACTGGGATGAATCTCCAAACCAGGCAGAGTTGATGGGCAAAAAGGATTTATTGAAGCTACATATCTATGGGGCGTTCCATAATAGTGAAAGAGGCTGGCCCCCTTTCACAGGTCCAAGCAAAGAGAGAAACCCATCACCAACACCACACCACACACCCACAAAAAGGGTAGTGGGGGCAGAGTTTTCTTTCCCCTTTTTATAGCCTTATTTTGAGGTCTCGCAACCCTTTCCCAGACTTGTTGAATTATTGAGCCTCTAGAATTTCCTTCTTGAACTTCCCTCCAAGAACGGATGTCTGTTTCTAGCTCTCCTGAGTTTTCTTACATCCTGCCCCCTACTGAGAGGGCTGCCCTCCTGTAAATGACCTCAAAGACCCATCCAAGATTCCTAAAAAGGTCAAGTTGACAACAAAATTCAATCATCCCTATACCCTATACCTTGGATTACTTCAGAGGTCATTGTACACTAACACCCTGGTTCATCCATGGAGCTGGGTGGGCAGCAGCCTTGGGACAGCAGTAGGCCGATGGGCATAGCCACCTGGGTGAACGCGGCAGTGGAAAGTTCTTGTTTATTGTATAGATAAAAGTTGTTTATATAGTGGAAAAGGCAGAGGTAGGAGCATAGGCAGCAAGGGGATTGGTAGGGGCAGGATAGTCTGTGGACGACTCATGAGTTGATTGGTAGGGGCCAGTACCCTTTGGATGCCTAATTTGCATAGATAAATTGAGGGGGCTACGTGACTTTGTATAGAATGGTGATGGCTGAAGAGGAAATGTAACATTATTGTTTAGGTTTATTATTACAGCTAGACTGAGTTTAGGCCTTAAATTGCCTGCTTATCTCAGGGCATAGCTGTGGCCTGCCTGGAGGCTGGAGAGCCCAGGATATGCATAAGATTTATTGGGGCCTCAGCCTTGTCTCAACTTCCTTCAGAAGGAGACAGTCCCGGAAGCCTGCCGGTCTCAGCAATACCCTATCCTCCATGCCTCCTTGTAGGGTCCCACAAAAATTCAACCATCCTTATACCCTATAAACCCTATAAACCACTGGACCGTATTTCTTTATCAAAATATTAATCAACTATACTGTGGGGAATGAGGTTTTG
Organism: Zapus hudsonius; assembly: GCA_004024765.1. Lineage (NCBI taxonomy): Eukaryota > Metazoa > Chordata > Mammalia > Rodentia > Dipodidae > Zapus > Zapus hudsonius. The sequence continues at coordinate 11,291 of PVHP010037119.1, forward strand.
AATTATCTGGAAATGAAGATACAAAGGCCAACTCATAATTCCAGATCACTCAATCACAGTTACAGAGATCAAAATATTTTATACTGAAAATAAAAAAAAAATGCTTCATGAAACTGATGAAGAAGCCCACACATTCAGCTCATTCAGGATGGTGGAGGAGTATTACTGAGATACAAAATACAGAATAACTAGATCTGCGGACAAGAATGTAAGGTACCGTGTAGAATTATGTATGTTTCATATGAAGTGGTGGGAACCTCTGATTGGATATGCCATTTACTTGTGCAAGCTCATGTCTCAGAAGGGACACTTACCAGCATTTAGATAAAAATTAAACCAAGAGTATAAACTACAAATAGAAGGACACCTAATGTAAAATATCATTTCTGGTTAGGTTTAGAAATAACATGTGATAAAATGAAAAAGTTATGAAGGCATTAAGCATAGATGATATGTTGTCTTATAGTAGTTTCAATCATTTCATGTCACTGAAGAAATGTGGCTCTATGTGTGGTCCAAGAAGATGTCTATATCCATATTTTAAGCACCAGGAAGAGAAAAGTGAAGTATATGCTTTCTTTAAAGGCCATATCTAAGAAGTTTCATATAAGATTTTCATGGTCAACAAATTAGGCAGTTGTTAGGAATTTGCTCTCTTATTTGGGATGCTATCATACATATAGTTGAAATCTGGATTAAACACAACAGACATCTACTGCACACAGTCTGGCAGGTGTGGCTAGCTCATGTGGCACCTGGCCAGATCTCACTCAGTGGGGTAGCAAATGCCTATTTATCCTGACTGAATTCAGGCAAACACAAGTTTTAGAGATGCAGGGGTTCAGGGAGAGTGGAGGCACTTGTACTGAAAGGCACCAGGTGGCTCTCTATAGATGAGCACAGCAGTAAGCAGCTTATTCTGGGCTTGCATGCTGCTCTCTGGAATGTGGTCTTAGATCACTTAGCTTCCTCTTGATCATGACCTGCCCAGGTACTCACACCATCCATCTCCACTGTGGAGGAGGAGAAAGGATAAGCAACTGGTCTCAAGCTTAGCAGCACTGAGGTCCTGTGCCCTCTGAGGCGCAGTCTGCCTGGTGAGAGCAGAACCACCTCACTTCTGACACCCACGCTGAACTGTGGGATAACACTGTCCCATTGTCATCAGTTCGTGTGTTCCTCTACAAAGTGACACAAAAATATCACTAGTGCTTGTCAAGATCGACAGCAACAATAACATCAACAACAAGCAGAAGCAAAGAAGTTTTCTCCTTAATATAACAGTAGCAAATTGGGTCACAGGTGGGTATTGATAACAGAATCTATGAAGACAAGAGACACACCTCAACTTGTGGTTCATGGAAGGCCTTTAATTTCACTGTAATATGTTACTCTGAGGGACTTTATATATTAACACCTGCAACCAGGATGTGGAGGAAGGTGGGGAAGGGGGAATGTAAAGATAAAATGAGGAAAGAGAGAGGAAGTGCCACTTGCAGGCCTCTGGCTTCTGTGAACTGTGACCATGGAAGTCTCAGTGGCTTACAGAGTGGAGAGCAGAGGACCTGGGCTTGCAGTTCCAGCAAATAGATCCCTATGTTTATTTTGAACCTACACATATCCTCCTACATATTTTAAGTCATCTCTTCTAGAACTGACTGTAGTGTGCTCCTGAGAACTCCCAGTAGGCCTGTATCCTGACAGATGGTTACAAAAATGACAGGAGCATAGCCACATGGTCTCCAGGGATAGGAGCGAAGTACCCAAACCGGAGTCTGGGAGGAAATATGACACAAGCAAAAATGAATGTTAACCCCTTAAGTTGCAATAATATATTTAAACATAAATTTTAAAGGCATGAGAATAAAATTTTAGAAACTTCCATGTCAAGAAAATGAAAGATGATTTTTATAGCATTATTTGAGAGCATCAAGTTATGAGAGGGCAAGCTGAAGTGATCGCTGAGGCAGAGAGACATGATTTCAGAAACATGTCTGAAAATGAATCATGGAGCAGAGTTTAAATGCCACACTGACACTTGATTAACCAGCTTTCTCCTGCTGTGATAGACAACTGGGTACTTGTACTTAAAATACAAAGTCCAAGATTTTGGCTACAGTTTCTGAACCATGTGACCATGTCGCTGTGAGTCTGTGATAACACAGATTGCCTCAGTAAAGAACATATCTTGGAGCTGAGCTGCTTGCCTCATAAACTAAAGGAAGGGGACACACACACACACACACACACACACACACACACACACACACACACATTGAGAGAGAGAAAGACCTTTAGGCTCTGTCAATATGGCATTGGAGTCCTGTGAGGGAATAGATCTCCAGAAAGATATAGGACATGCTGAGGCTCGTGAACCCCAACTTTTCAAAGTCTTGAAAAGGCAGACCCAGAGAAATGTAAATTTTGGGATTATTAAGGAAAATGTAGAAACAAGTGAACAGTATTAAATAGGAATGAGGAATTACTATCCTCCAGGCAGGGAAAATTTTTCCTCATGAGTGTGTGGAGGAAGGGAAAAAGGGATGAAGAGAAGGGAAAAGCAGAAGAGGTTTACACATGTGTCTCAGGACAATTTATGTGAACCAGGCATCCAATTAGAAAGAGCACTATCACCAGGTTAGGAATATAAGGGAGAAACCTGATTGGTTGGTGACCCCTAGAGAAACACAATACTGACTCAGGAAAAGCCTACACACAGGGGCCAAGACTGCTAAACTGAGAAGCAGAAAGCTGTGACTCTTACTGATGGGTGGTGAGGAAGTTGTTTTCAGCCATCTGGGATGAGACAAATCAGATGCAAGTTTCTAATCTTGCCAGGGCAGGCAAGGTGGCATCCACGTTGTCCAGTCTCCAACTGCCTGCCAGGAAAAAGCTCCCTTGCTCCTAATGTGTAAGGTTGCATCATTCCTCATCAGTGCCAGAAGCTGAATCAAGCTTTTAACATAAAATTTTGGAGGGACATTTAATGTCTAAAGCATAGTAGACTGGAATGCCCATAATGTACTTGGAGAAATCCACCCTTCCACAGAGGGCCACATAAGGACAAGCTTTGGAAAATAACAGGAGACATGAGAACATTGGATAGAGGGCAGAGGTTGAATTTAAGAAAACAAAAGCAGTGTTAAAAATTTAAGAGAGGTGCTCACTGAGGAAGGGAGCCTCCACAGGGAGCCTCTGTGGAAGTGTGCTAACTGAGGGTAGGGAGCCACCTGGGAAGGATACTTACTAGCTGATGCTTACTAGCTGAGGGCAGGGAGCTTCTGCAGAAGCCTGCTCATTGGGGGCAAGAAGCCACAGGGGAAGTGTGCTCCCTGAGGGCAAGAACTGCTTTGAAAGAGTGCTAGCTGAAAGCAAGCAGATGCAAAAATCAACACTCCCACACCAGCCACCATAGACCCTCCCCTCAGGCAGGCCTGGTTCTTGTGGCTGCAACACTCCCCTCACTGCCCACATCCACCAACAGACACCTCTGCTGTCTCCTGATGCCTCAATCCTGCCCTAGACTGGGAGCACAGGAGTATCTGGCACCTTCACAACCTGCTCAGCTGGGATACAGTGAGGGAGTGGGGCAAGTACTACTGCTCCCGAGCCCCACAGGCAAGACACAGCTGTGTTCACAGACTGAAGAGATTCCAGACCTCCAAAACAGCCCTCACATCAGCCAGCAGCTTGCAAATTCTATAGCTTGTGCATCTGTGGTTATAACCCCATACAACTCCAATTTGGTTCAAACCCAAAATGGAATACTCACTGAAGATCCCACCAAGGGCAAATACTTTCTTCTTCCTTATTAAAGCAAGACTTTTACCCAGAGAAGAGTAGATCCCATAAAACAAAACAAAACAAAACAAAAAAAAAAAACAACTAACCAAAAACAAAAAGCTAAGAGTTATCCATCAAGGGTGCCAAGTCCCACAATAGAAATCTCCAATGAAAACATATAGAGAGGAGAGGAATACAAATGGAATCCCAAAAAGAAAGCAAAATAAGCTTCTTTACTATGAACAAGAGAAGGTCCTAACTGGAAGCAAAAAACAATCACGCAAATCAAATGCACACAGTCTTTGCCATTCAACTTAACTTAATTGAGGAAAACCAGAGATATCTCAAAAGAGCGATCAATGAAATTAAGGTAAGTGAAAAATAGAGGATCTCAATAACCAGCTGATTAACCTTATTGAAAATATGATCAAATGTAAAAATTAATTCCAGGAAACATCAAGAAAACCAAACCTCAAACTGAAATTGGAATTCAACAAAGGGATGGCCACTCTGCAGAAAAATACAAAAAAAAATCAAATAGAGCTGTTAAAAAATCTCTCTAGAAGCCTTCACTAACAGAGTTGATCATATGGAGGGCAGAACCTCAGATTTGGAAGAAAAGGCAGAGGAAATTGATTATGAACCCCAAACCTGTATGAATTCAAAAAATCTTGCAAATAGAAGATGAAGGAATTTAAGGGATACCTTAAAAAGACCAATCATTCGGATCATTGGTATAACAGAAGGGAAAGAAATCCAGACCAAAGACATAGAGAATATATTCAACAAAATTATTGAAAAAAGTCCTGTTTTGCAAATAAGAGGCTGACCCAGATAAAAGAAGCTCACAGAACACCAAACAGATAGGACCAAAAAAGAAACTTTCCAAGGAACACCATTGTTAAAACTCTAAACAATGAAAGCAAAGAGACTGTTAGAAGCAGCAAGAGAGAAGCAGCTTTTTAAATAAAAAGACATTTCCATCAGTATTATCTCTGATTTTTCCAAGGAAACCATAAAAGACAGAAAGGCTTGGAATGGAGTACTTCAAAGCCTAAGGAACTATGGATTACAACCCAAACTAGCAAATCAGCAAATCTAGCAAATCAGTTCCTCATAATATATGGAGAAAGAAAAAATTTTCATGACAAAAGGCAGCCCTATGATTATATGAACACAAAGCCAAACCTAATACTTCAGGAGATACTCCACACAGAACAGTTCAGCAACAAACCTCAAGAGCCTACAAGAGGATGAATGCCATACCCAAAACTAGAGCTGACATGAAAATGCAGAGCTCACAACAGACATCCATAAAGTGGAAAAATTATCAGGACATATTTCTATTCCATGTCTATTCCATGACATTGGATAACCTGGAGGAAATAGATGAATTCCTAGACACATACCAACTACCAACACTAAGCCCAGGGCCAATAAATCTCCTAAACAAACTAAATCCATTGGGATAGGAAATGTAACCAATAACCTCCCCAAATGGAAAAAATCCAGGACTTGATGGATTCTCAGCTGAATTCTACCAAACCTTCATTAAAGAACTGAAACCACTTTTTCTCAAGCTTTTTCCCATAGTTGGAGAACAGGGAATGCCCTCTAACTCCTTTCAGGAAGCTATCATCACCTCAATATCAAAACCAGACAGAGATACAACAAAAAATGAAAAGTATAGACCTATCTCCTTGATGAACTTAGATGTGTAAATCCTGGACAAAATTCTCACAAACCAAAATCAAAACACATCAAAGTTTTCATCCACCTCAACCAAGCAGGCTTCTCGACAGGAATACAGGGATGGTTCAACACATGGAACTAGATTAATGTCAGACATCATATAAATAAACTTAAACACAGAACCACATGATCATTTCAGTAGCTGCAGAGAAGGCCTTCAACAAAATACAATATCACTTTATGAACAAAATGCTAGAGAGACTAGACTTTAACATACTAAAGACAATTTACAAAGCACCTTAACCCAACATCATGCATAATGAGAAAGATTCAAGGAGATCCCATTAAGATCAGACCAAGATGGGATACCCACTCTCACCACTGCTCTTGAACATAGTACTAGAAATCCTAGCTCAAGAAATAAGGACGAAGAAATGTACAAAAGGGATACAAATTGCAAAAGAGGAAGTCAAACTAGCCCTATTTGCAGATGACATGAACCTATACCTATACATTTGCTTCTGGGGTTCTATTACTCTGACTGCTTAGCTAATTTCTGTCCCTCTGTCACAATGAGGGTCTACAATTAAGGAGGGACAAAGCATCAGACTTTAGGAGAGTATTTCATGTAGCTCTGAGACCTTTCCTTAGGTTTAAAAAAAGACTTTTTTCATTATCAAATAATTTTTCAAGGGTTATATTTCAGATAGCACTCCCAAATTAAGCATATTAGATTAATGGCAGAAGGAGAAGAAGGAGGAGGAGGAGGA
>PVHP010037120.1:0-17563 GCA_004024765.1 Zapus hudsonius
GAAACGGCAAACATACATACACACATGCCAACAGTCAGAAAATAGTATCTACTGTCTATAAACATGGACAGAGTGTTAGCAAGAGGCACTTACTTGATACACACATGAACACCTAGTCAGAAAAGTAGTGCCTCCTGCATACATACATGGACAGAGTAAGCAAGAAGTATCTACTGTATACACACAGACAGTCGGAAAGAAATACCTACCTACCACACACACACACACACACACACACACACACACACACACGTATGTGTGTTCAGCAGCACTGGGACATCTCGATCACACTTCTCCAGGTTTAGGGTCTGTTGCAGAAGAGGTAGTAGAAAGATTCTAAGAGCCAAAGGAAGGGGAGGACTGCTTACAATGCAAACTTCCAGACACAAAATGGTCTTAATATTCATGAATTTGCAGTGCCTGATAATACCTACACATGATGGGAGGAAAAGATGACGACACCGAAACAAAACAGAGACTAATAGAGAGGGGGAAGAGATATGAGGGAGGGTGGGGAGGGAATCATAATGGTCTATTTGAAGGGACAAATACACCTCCCTGAGCCTGGGAAAATGTTTCACACTGGATCTTATCCCTGATAACACCTGAGAGAATATTTTACATATCTGAAGGATCCTATCTCTGATAAGCCCCTTTCGAAAAGAGCTTACCACCCAGCCCAATTTAGGTGTCTCCCGGGATGCCTAGGGAGTCTCAGACCTAGGAAAACTTCATCTGTAAAGTCCATATCACACCAAAAGTCTTTAAAGACCCTCCTAAAAGCCTCCCACGCTGGCCATGACCTCAGCCATCCTTGTACTTTCTGTCCTGCTTTCCTTACACTATGATTATGGAAGCCAAGCGATAAAAAGTTTGTAGAAAAGAATGGAATCATTTGCATCTTTCCACAGGCACCCTAGGGTTAAGGCCTTGGATACTTTGAGGTTATTTAGTTTCCTTCCGCTGAAGACTGATCGGGATAAATGTTACAATGGTAGGACGCTGATGGATTCGTTCGTTTAATTAACTATTCAATTAGCTTTTCCATCTGCCACCAAGTCTATTTCTCACTGGAGAAAAAGTCCTGAAAACACATGAAATGCATCTATGAGGAGCGTTCTGTTCTGAACACTGCCTCAAAAAAAAAAAAAAAAAAAAACCAAACAAACAAACAAAAAAACCCAAGTGTGTGTAGAACTTTGTATTTAGTGTACAATATTCTATCAGGAAAAGAACAAAAATATAAAAATAACTTCCTGTAGGCTGGTGCTCTAAGTGGTTGCGTGCTCGCCTGCTGTGCACAAAGCCCTGGGTTCGAGTTCCAGTACAAAAAAAAACCCAATTCTGCATTAAGGAGAACCCATGACACTCATGGCATCATTCTTTTTGTCCCCAAATCAGCTCTTAATGCAAAGAGACTAAATAATCTCATTTATCCCACTAAAGAGAATGAGTAAGACTTTCAGTTACAATCGATGATGTGGAGGACACCCAAGTACGGAACCTCAAATAGGACTGTCCTGTTTTTACTGCGTGAAGACTTTTTAAAAAGCATGTACTGGGCTGGAGAGATGGCTCAGCGGTTAAGGCACTTGCCTCCAGTGCCTAAGGCCCTGCGTTCAATTCCCCAGGACCCACATAAGCCAGACCCACAAGGTGGTGGCCCTGGTGCATTCTCTCTCTCTCTCTGCTTAAAAATGAATAAATAAAATATTTTTAAAAATAATAAAAAGCACGTACCATCTAAGAGCTTCCCGTGAAATACTGCCAGGCCAGCCACTCTTCCAATGAAGGTGAAATAGGACAGATGGTCTTCATTACAGAGGCCTGAGTTGGGGTTGATCTGAAGGGTGTAGTTGTCTCTTTTGGGGAAGAAAAGAGAGAAGGAAAGTTCAATTATACTTAATCTAAGAAGCTGAATTTTGCCACCTGTCATTCAATTTAACAGTGCTCCTGCAAAGTCTTGGTACCTCATGGTCACAGGGTACGCTACAGGATGCAACTCCCCAGTGGGCCAGCCTGTTCTGTGACAGACCCTCGAGGACCACAGGCTAAATGAAGCCCCCAGAAGCGGCTGGTGGCTGCTTAGTTTCCATCCAGAAGAATGTCATTTTCAAGCCAAATATTGTGAGAAGAGAATGCTCACTCAGTAGAGGGACCCTCAAAGACGGGAGCAAAGCAGACAGGCTCCGTCAAGGAAAGGTAATTCCTTCAAACGTCTTTTGATTTGAGGATAAGATTTTTCTCTCCAAGATTTCTCTCACCCTTGGTTGGAGTGTCTTTGTTTACAGAAAACAGCGAAAACCAGGGAGAACCAAGATCCGTCAATAAAACAAGAAAAGGCAGCCGGCTGTCTAGCAGGAGACATCTGCCAGGACCCATGAGACATTACAGAGGAAGTAATGAGCGCAACATGAGTGCTGTTTTCACCGCTAGCCTGACAACCAGCTCCAGGGAGATGGTGACAGACACTGAGGAGAGTCTAAGTGCCTCAAAGCAGAAATTCAGAGACTGCAGAGAGCTCAACACTAAAGCCGTCTTATAACACACCAACAAGGCTTAGGGAACAGAACCACGGAAGGGATGGAATATCCTGAGGCACTGCCCCACCCCCTCCACAGAGACTGACGCATTCACGACCCCTCAAGAAACACCAGCAACCCCACTGAAGCAGGCTGTCAGAGACGAGATAAGCCTGTGCCTGTCACCCCAGTGCTGGAAGACTCACACAGGAGGCGAACTGGGTCTTGCTGGCCAGCTAGCTTAGATGAGCGAGCAAGCTCTGGGTTCAGTGAGAGACTGTGTCACAAAAAAATAAAGCAGGGGGCTGGGGAGATGGCTCAGCAGTTATGGCGCTGGCCTGCAAAGACTGATGGTGGGGCTCCACTCCCCAGCACCCACGGAAAGCCAGACGCACAAAGTGATGCATGCATCTGGAGCTCATCTGCAGTGCCAGGAGGGCCTGGAGCACCCATTCTCTCTCTCTCTCTCTCTCACTAATAAATAGATAATAAAATGGAGATGGTGAGGAAGATACCCATTGTTGACGTATGGCTTCCATCCACACACAAATGACCATGCATATCGACATATACACCACACAACAACAACATCATCTGTGGGGGCCACATTCTGAACGCCGCCACATACTTACGTCGCAGAGTATTCAAAGAGGCCGTAGTAGGGGTTGAACATCTCCTTGGACAGTAAGAAGAACCATTCTCTGGCCACTCCTCCGTAGTCCAATCCTTTCTCGGATTCAAATTCAATCCACAGCCTGGCTTTTAGGACGTCTGGTCTTTTCACAGACATGATTCTCCGGTAGGACTCTTCAAATATGTTATTTCTGTGAAGTTTCATTTCGAACCTATTTGGAATATCAGCCTACATAAAGATAAAAAGGGAAGCCCGTGGTCACGCAGTAGAGATACAGGCCTTGCTTCCTTACAGGCTAACACAAGGAGAGACTGGAACCATTTTCATCTCTGGCAGGAGCTCCAAATGGGAGGCATGATGCCCGCGGGTGAGCTTTGTCACGGGAGAGGGACTCTCTTTCTGCCAGGTTTGTTAAGTATCCCAAAGTCCACAGGGGAGACTGATGTGAAAGTAACTGCATTCGAATGAGGTGTGCGAATGGTCTCCTGGAAGATGGGGTCCAGGGCTGGCTTTGCCTTGGGATGGGCTGGCACAGCAGTGCCCAGTACCAGAGGAAGGCAGGGCAGTAGGCATGGGCTTGCCTGTCCCTGGGGGACATGTGGATGAGTCACAAAGAAACACTGTGGGAACTTATGTTCTCCTGTGAGCTTTGACAGACACAGTATCGCTTTGAAAGCAGTCATCTTTCTTTTTTTAAATATTATTTATTTATTTATTTTCAAGGAGAGAGAGAGAGAGAGAGAGAGAGAGAGAGAGAGAGAGAGAGAGAGAGAGAGAGAGAGAGAGAGAGAAAACCAGGGCCACCACCTTGTGGGTCTGGCGTATGTGGATCCTGGGGAATTGAACCCAGGGCCTTAGGCACCAGAGGCAAGTGCCTTATCCACTGAGCCATCTCTCCAACCCTTCGCTGAGGTTCTTGAATCATGATTTTGGGGCAGAGGACAGAACCTCTGAGGGAGAGCACAGGCTGTGAGGGTCCGGGCTCAGAATGAGAGTATCATCCGGGAGGAGAGAGAGGGAGAGAGAGAGAGAGAGGGAGATGGGTCTCTGGGGACATTCTCCTTCCCAAATGGTGTCCCACCTGTCTCCAGCACCAGGGAACAAAACCAAGACTAATATCAGACAAGTATTTGTCTAGAATGAACACAGAAGAATAATGTAGACACCCATGGGTAGAAAGACAGGCTAGTAGCTAATATACCATCATCTAGGCGCTGCCTATAAAAACCTTAGAGGGTCTCTCGGCACTATTTGAAGTATTATAATTATAGACTGCAGACCTAATTTTTAACTAAAATATCCAGGCTGTAGTTAAAGCTACACTTCTGAATTTAAAGAGGGAGACCCAAATACTTCTGTAACTAGGACGGAGGTTTTGTGATATGCAGTAACTCTACAGGCTTCCCCAGATGGTTTGGCTCTGGCCCTGGATTATTTTATATCCCATGAAAGTCCCGTGTCTTTTCACTACATAAGAAATTACCCTGCAGGTGGTCTGATATGTGATACTCTCAAAAAGAAAATTCAGATTGACGATTCAGGTGGATCAAAGGCAGTGAGAAAATAGGAAGAAATATTGTTTAGTCTTCACATGTAAGTAACAAACAGGCAGTTTTCTCTGCTATCTTAAAGGATGAAAACATGGCGCTTTCAGAAGAGATGATTACTCACGGGTTTCTTTAATTTCTTCCTAAAGTAGTCATATTTCTGCTTGAATTCTCTGGAGTAAGGAACAGCCTGGAAGATAAATTTATAAACACAGATAATGCAAACCATATGCTTGAGATTTCCTGCACGGAGCCAACGATCAGAGCATTTCATGAAAAGCTTACATGTTCATTTCCCATACTTTCTGCAGAAAATCTACATAATGTCTACACAGGAAAGAGAAGTCCTAGAGCTGAGTTAGGGCTAGTCAGCATGGGGGGGGGTTGTACTTTCGCTCCCAAAACAGCTAAGCTGAGAGTAAACTCTTAGGAATACACTACACAAACCAGACATGCTTCCTATGGGGCCTCTGTCCAAGCTTGAGCCAGGGTAACATATACACATGTGTAGTTACAGATCTCTCTCTCTCTCTCTCTCACACACACACACACACACACACACACACACACACACACTCCACCTGTAGTCTAGAGTTACTGGCTACGATATTTTTAACACACAACCCCCAAAACTGGTCATTTTGAAAAGTCTCATCATGCTTTGAACATCTTTGTGGGAAGACAGGTATGGTGGTGTGTGTCTCAAATCCCAGCACTCAGGAGGCAGAGGGATGGTGGGTTCAAGGCCATCCTGAGCTACCTACCAAGACCAGGTCTCGGAATATCAAGGACTGGGGATGTAGCTCGATGGTCAAGAGCGTGCGTAGCTCTCGGCTCCATCCCCAGCACCACCATCAACAAACAACAGACAAGACAAGCTGACTGATGTTCTGGACAAGGAATACAAAATCAGGTTGGTGAGTTTTTGGAGAAAGTTCTGGATTTTGGAGTCATAATGTTTGTCTCTTATTTGGGCAAGGATTTCTTTATCTAACAGATATTTTTATTTATTTAGAGAGAGAGAAAGAAGAGAGAGAAAGAACCAGAATATGGGTGTGTGGGCGTGCCAGGGCCTCCAGCTGCTACAAATGAACTCCAGATGCATGTGCCACTGTGCTTCTGGCATTAGGCTTTGCAGGCAGCAAGCACCTTAACTGCTGAGCTGTCCCTCTGGCCCCAGGACTTCTTGAATCTCAAATGCCTTTTGGTGAATGAGGCTGGCTCATTCTGAGTCAGCTCTAACTGTTCCAAAGTTCTGCTATCATAACCAGGGGCAGCGGTGTGGGCCTGTTAGCCCAGCACCTGTGAGGCTGAGGCAGCTGGATCTCGAGTTTAAGGCCAACCTGGGCTACACAGGGAGTTTAAGACCAGGCTGGACTGCACAGCAAGACCCCCTCTCAAACAAACAAGTTCTGCTATATCTGGCAAAATAACAAAATATTTATCATACGGCATTTGAAGCCACCTTGATATGCTTATATTAAAAAGTAGCTTGAAGTCAGACACCTGACTCTGGGTAATTAAAAAGGCTTCCAATTCTTTTAAGAAGCAAAGAGGGGCTGGAGAGATGGCTCAGCAGGTAATGCACTTGCCTCCAGTGCCTAAGGCCCCAGGTTCAATTCCTCAGGACCCACATAAGCCAGACCCACAAGGTGATGGCCCTGGTGTGCGCGCTCTCTCTCTCTCTGCTTGAAAATGAATAAGTAAAATATTTTAAAAAAAGAAGCAAAGAGAATGGCTTTGGTGCACACAGACATGACGGAAACAGCCCCGCTCAGAGCCACTTGTTGCTTTCAGCAAACAGTAGAACTGAGACAGAGAACGCCTCTGCTGGTATCATTTGGGGCTAATAAAACACATCGCTCTAGTAAAATGCCTCCAGACAGCCATACCTTTAATCATGCTTGTTCTGGGCTAGGAAGAGACAGCAAAAGCCCCTGTCTTCTACTGCTGTGTGTACGAGTAGCTAGGCCAAAACAAAACAACCACTCTACTAAAAATGATCACGTCATTTGTTTTGAATTCAAGGCAATGGAGATGTCATATATATATGACACTTAAAACCTTCTAAGACAATGCATACCACCCATGTCTGTGTTTGGTCTTTGGGCCCGTCTTGATGTGACTTTTCCATCGAGTGTGAGAACTGACTGACCACATTTCCTCTGTGTTTCAGTCTGATGAAGTCATAGGTGAGCTCTGATCTTGTCAGTGCTCACACTACCTCAGCGCAAGGCCGGGCTAACAAAGGCCGCCCGCTCTTGGCTCTGCTGACACTCCATCTCCTCACAGACTAAGTTCTCCTCTCGTTCCTTATCCACACCTCAGTCTTTGCTGGCTGTTCTTCTCATGTCTCCAGCGGACATCTGTGAGCAGCCCCCATGCACCTGGCATTCTGAATGCTAAGAAAATGATGGACGTGAAACTTGCTCTGAGTTCTCTGCCACCACTCGGCCAACCTGGCTCCTTCCCTGAGCACCTCCACAGGCCCTCCCCAGAGGACAGGGGGATAAGTCTTCCCAGATGTAAGTCTCTCTCTTTTCCCAGCACTCTTTCTTGAAGGTACACCTTGCTCTACTTCTGGCTGTCCCGTGTCTCTGTGTCTGAGCCTCACACCTGCCTCTCTATACATGCACCTCTCTTCTGTCTCCCTCCTTTCTCTCTCTCTCTCTCTCTCTGCTTCCTGGCTCAGACCTCCCTCCACCTGTCTTCCCTCATCACCTCCAGGATTGGCCCCAGCTGCCCCCTGTGCCCCAGCCATCCCCGGGGAGCAGCGGCAGCTGCGGTCTCCCCTCCCTTCCCTCTTAAACCACACCCCTGGGAGCTGCTAACCACGCACTCTCTGTACCTTAACAAACACAAAGTCCTTTCCCCTTTCCCTCCTGAAGCTCACAGCTCTTGCTGGGTAGGAAAGAGGTGAATCAAAGAGCCAAAGTAGGGAATGAGCCCAGGTGCCCATGAACACAAACAGATCAAGAAATTGTGATATACATACACAACAGTTCTACTCAACCATAAAGCTGAATAAAAGTACATCACTTGGGGGACATTGATGGAACTGGATACTATTAAGTAAAATAAGCCAGACTCAGACAAAAATCACCTTTTTTTCTTAGATGCAGAATCAAGATTTTTTTTTTAAAGCCATGAAAGTAGAAGCGGGAATGCTTGGGAAGAGGCAAGGGGGACAAGAGAGGGTAACGAAGGGGGCTAAGGTTCAAGTACATCATATACACCATGAAAAGCACCACAATGAAACCCACTATTTTGTACAATACATACTTGCTAATGAAAAGAAGAGAAAAAGAAGCAAATACACAGAGGTAGGCTTGGAGGAACCTGACCAGAATTAGTGGTGGTGGTGGGGTGACCTTAGGGAAGTGGACAGAAAATGCAGCTCAGAGGCACCTCAGAAGAGAAACCAGAGAGACTGAAGGAAATAGTGAGCATTGAGTCCCGAGGAGAAGGAAGAGGAGGAGGAGGAGGAGGAGGAAGAAGAGGAACAGCAGCATCTTGTGGCTGACACCTTCAGTGACTGGGGGACTGCACTGAAAAAGCCAGCCCTTCCATCTCTCATGGCAGCCTCAAAGTTATTCCAGGGAGATTCCGTTGCCAGCTAGCTTGGCGGCACGTCCTGTCTATAAGAAAGTTCTCCCTAGTTACATAAAGGAATTTGACTAGGCAAACTTCAAGGATCTTCGAAGAGGCTGATATTCTCAGCGATTACTTTGATCCCCCCAAATGCTGAACAATAAGCTTAAAGCATTCATTGTTGTGAATGAAGTCCCATGGTGTTAGGTGACAAATTTCCTAAGTAACTGATGGTGCCTGCGAGACCCATTCTCTTACCTGCCCGTTACCTGGCAGGTGCTGACTAGGTGTGGGCGGAAAGCTGCTGCTAAGATATTTCTGGTTTTCTCTATTCTGGGGAGTGACGTGTGCAAGCTGAACCATGATTACTCTCCTCCCACACTTAATACCTTTCATCTCTAGAGGCCGCTCTTGTGAGGGAGAGGATGAACGTCTTTCGCTGCTCTCCCCACCAAGGTCCCAGGGACATTCCAAGAGAAAGGACCCACTCATAAGTACAACTTCTGAGAATCCACGCACAGTTCTTGTGCCAGACACGGCAAATTACTTCTCCTGAACACCTGCTTGCTTTTCTTGTCTTCTTGTTTTCATTTACTTTATTATTATTATCGTTATTATTATTGGTTTTTCAAGGTAGGCTCTCGCTCTAGCTCAGGCTGACCTGGAATCCGCTCTGTCGTCTCAGGCTGGCCTCAAACTCATGGTGATTCTCCCACCTCTGTCTCCCGAGGGCTGGGATTTAAGGCATGCGCTACCATGCCTGGCTTGTTTTTATGTTTTTACTTTAAGATAGACCTATTTGAAGAGCGAATACATCCACAGACTAAAATCAGCTCTGTATGAAAATGCTCTCTTCTTTTGTGTAAGGTCCTCGCTGTGCAGGCTGGATTGACAGGGTTTATGCCGTGCTCACTAGTAGTGCTCCTGGGAGAGACGAGCTCCTGTCCAGCATGGACCCACTGGTGACACCTGACACTGACAGTTGCTTGTGGGCTTCAGATTAATTGGGGATAACAATGCCTGCCGTACCTTCCCGAGGAGACGGTTGGAATTTCGAGTCAGTTGGCAATGAAGTTCTTAGAACAGTATGAAGGATTCCACAAGCCCCCGAGGGGGTCTTTTTCCTAGCAGTGTGGTGGGATGGCACTTAGTAGATGCCAATCATGGTGACATGTGTCGTGGGGAGGACACTGGCTTACAGTCATGCTGCAGACTGAGCCTCCACAGAAAGTGTCCCCTTCTGACACGTATGTAAGGCCGCTGGACCAACTCAGAGCTAATTATCTTTTTATTGAAGAAAAAGTGAGAGAAGTTATAAGTGCAAGAAGAAAGACTCAAACCTATGTCAAACCTAGACATAGGGATTTGGGTTAGGTTTTTATAGGACACAGACCTTGGCTGGGGTCTGTGCCAGCCAGAAAGAACAGAGTCCTCAGAACCTGGTGTCTGAAAAGGGGACAGAAACTACCCTGAGACCCAGGAGAGTTACAAGGAAGCTTGCTTGATTCTTCCATCCTTGAGTTCCTCCTGATCCTCCTGTCTCCTCCATGCCTGGTTTTATGTGGTGCTGGGGTCTTTATGCATGCTAAATGGCAACTCTGTCTACTGAGTCACACCCTCAGCCCTTTGATTCTACTTTTACTTATTTTGTTTTTATTTGCAAGCAGAGAGGAGAGAGAGAGAGAGAGAGAGAGAGAGAGAGAGAGAGAGAGAGAGAGAGAGAGAGAGAGAGAGAATTTGGGTACACCAGGGCGAACTCCAGACACATTCACAACTTTGTGCATTTGGTTTTATCTGGGAGAATTGAACGTGGGTCATTAGGCTTTGCAGGCAAGTGCCTTAACCGCTGAGCCATCTCTCCCGCCCTGATTCTACTTTGAAACCACCCTTTGGCAAAGGACAAGGGAAACGTTTCAATCTGCAGCCATTAACTCTATCCTATGACAGGGCTCACACTAGGCTTCTTCACCAATGTCTGTTATCACCACAGTCCTGTGGAACAGATGAGAAATGTCATGAGGCAGCCCACAGTCTTTATGGAAACCTCAGATGGAGAATACTGACCGGGCCAGTGATGGCTGGGTTTTGCAGTCTGGGATCTTCCCATTGGGTAATTTTGCTATCTGAAAATATTAAAAAAAATTATCGGCACGTTAGTTGCAATCCAGTCCATATAAAGCGTGTTTTAAAAACAACTCTTTCTGGATTCTACAAAGGCTGTCCAGTCCCTGTGCTGTTCCCCAAAGACAATTTAGTATGTCCAGGTTAGAAGGTAATGGCACTCAACATGGAAAATTCCTCACATAGGATTAGTTCAAAATAATCAAAGGTAAAAAAAAAAAAAATCAAAACGCACAGCTAAAGTAAAACCGTATTTCACACTGCTTTTGGCAAGCAATGTGCCAATTTTTCACTCATAAACCCCTCGACTTCCAAGGATTTATAACTTGATCTTGATTTCCTTAAAAAAGGCATGAAGAAGGTTTAGTGTCCCAGGAGGTTAACAAACACACAGGTGATCTGTTTTTTCTCATCTCAAATACTTTTCAGAATTGGCTGCTGGTGGTGTGGAAATGCTCCTTTCAATTAGGAATCCCACACTGACAAATACACAGTGCATTACAGGAGTCCCTCACATGCACAAAAGAACAATGAAGGCTGGGAAGGCAGTCCAGAAAAATGAGCAAGAGCCACAGCTGAGGAGGATTCTCGAGAGAGGTTTCTTTCTCCCCAGAGAGTCAGTGTGAACAGGACTTGTCTAGGTGATGTCTTACAGCAGTCGCCTGGGTCACGTGGGATTGTTGCTATGAATATTTAACAAGACTTCATCTCTGTAACCCCCTTCTCCTCGGCTGAACACCCCCAGCATGAGACAGATGCATGCTGTCTTTGTAAGGACCAGAAGAAGCTGATGGTGAGCACAAAGTCCTCTTAAGACAATCTGAGCTTTAAAAACCACCAAAGTTTCTCTGTGGTCACAAAAAAGACCAAATTCACAGCTACGTATCATCGACACATGAGTCCATTAACCAATTTTTTAAAAAAGGACTTTTGAATTTAAACATCCCTTTTTCCCTTTGAGACACTGAGTTTCAAGTAAAAGGGCAGAAAGGAAGTAGAAAGATGGGAAACTGAGGCAGTTCAGCGATGGCTAATAGGTTTGTTAGTAACAATGGGGGCAGAACTTTCTGTGCCAGTTTCTGTATTTAGGACATCTCTGGCCAGTGACCCAGCTACTGGACCTGAAGTGTAGTCTGGAAGAAAAATGACATTTTTCCCAAGAAGGCAAGACATCGCCTTCCAAGGGTTTCTTCAACGTTTTATTCTAGGCCAGAGAGACATGGAAGTCCATCAGTAAACATCAACCAAATTGAATCTAAACTGAAGACTGGTATCGCACATTCATTGCTTCTGAAACTCAGTCTTTATGGAAAGAGGCCGAAGCTAAGGGAATCCTTACATGTTATCTACCAGGGGAAGATCCCTACCCTGCCCTAGAGAATACCTGTGGACCTGGGGAAGCCTCTGGAAAAGACAGGCATTATATTCTTCCAGGTTAGATTTAACGATGTGTATCTTCTTGCATGTGTGTGAGTATGTATTTGTGTAAGTGCTCCAGGATCTCTTGTCACTGTAAACACACGCTAGGTTCACGTGCCACTTTGTGTGTCTGGCTTTACCTGAGAACTGAGGAATCAAACCCAGGCTGATGGGCTTTGCAAAAAGCACCTTTAAGCGCTGAGCCCTCTCCCCAGCCCCAGACTAGACTTAGATGGAAAGGCGAACGAGCCGTCTCGTTACCATGAATCCCTGTATGTTTTTCTGCCACTTGATAAATTATGGAGACAAGCAGTGGAGGTCAGGCACGGGTCTGGTAGAGTCCTGGGCTCCTGGAAACAGCTCTTACATCACTCTTGGGCAGCTAACTATTTTTTTTTTTTTTTTGCAATAAGAGAACCTTTTAGTCTAGTTGTGTAAAAACAAAATAGATTTTGTGTGTGCGTGTGTTCATACGTATGTGGGTGCATACGTGCATATGTGTCTGAAGGTCAGAGGTCAATGATGGGTGGTTTCTCAGTTGCTTTTCAACGGAGACAGGGTCTCACACACAAACTCATAGCTCACCCATTTGGCTAGCTTAGCTAGCCAGCCTACCCTGTGGGTCCCCTGGCTTCTGCCTCTTGAGTGCTGGGCATTTATGTGGGTGCTGGGGATTTGAACTCAGGTCCTCATGCTTTCGTGGGGAGTGCTGAGTCATTCATTGCCCCAGTCCAGCAAAATAATTATTTCTAAGTAAGTAAATGGCCATAATTACACAGGCTTAGCTTAGATCCAGCAGGCTCTGGGTATGAGCTACAGCTCATCTCTGGATTCCTAGGAGTGAGGAAGAGCCTTCCAGGTGCTGTTCTGGACCACAGGCCTAAGGAATGTTGGGGTGAGTGCTGTCCTAATTGCAACTGGATGGATGAGAGGTAAGGAGCAGCTGCCCCCGTCCCCCAACCAGAGACGAGGTACCAGACAGCCTGGCCTGCTCTCTTCCAGGCCCCTACGCTCCACTCTCCGACCAAGGACACCAGCTTCCTAAGACCTGCACCACAGACCCTCCAGGAGCTGACTTCACGTTACATCGAGCAGCTAATCAGGACTGCGCTGGTTTATGTGTGTGTCTCTGGGGCATCTAGTGCCCACTGTAACGACCTTCTAGAGCAGCATCTTCCTGTGCTCCTGGGAACACTAAGAACAGTCCTTCTAGATTGTTCCAGGCGTCAGACCACCACCAGTCAGAACCCTGGCACTTTGTGTGGGATGCTCTCGGAGGGGCCTAGACCACAAAGACCTTGTTTCAATAAAATGAGCCATAACTCTGTGAAGGTGAGATAATCACGAATAAAAACCAAACAGGAAAAAATTGTTTTTAGGAGCGAAAAGGGGAGTAACCTCGCCCTTATTTTAGCAAATTCTCAGAATTTAGATGAAAGCAGGGTAACCGAGGGGAAGAGAAGGCATGCGCAGACATTCTGAAATATTTTCAGCAGCAACCCCTGCTCACAGTCACGTGACGGAAAGTACCCGAGTCAGCCTTCTTTTTTCCGATCAAAGACTTGAAATAGATGATTTAAACCCAAGGGTGGCCCCGCCTCCTAAACGCTTCTGCTTCAGGCTGGCCTTTTTGTTTATTTAATTCGATTTGGGAGAATCCCTCAAACCACTGTGTCTGAAAGCAAAGTCGTGTGTGCAGTGCACTTGATCCCTGGTGACATGCAGAGAAGCCACGAGGCCCATGTATATGAACAGTCCTAGGGGTCAGGGGTCATCGACATGCTTTAACTATCACACCTGGGAAGGTTGCCTGTTTATAACCTAGCCCCCCCCCCCCCCAGAAAAAAATCAAAATACTACCAAGCTATACATGACACTAGAGCTTCGCATCTATTTGAAGCCTTCTCTTAAATCTTTATTCTTCCTTTTAACTGAAGTTTCCCCCCCCCAGGGCTATATAAATATGATTCTATGAAGGACAAACCACCCCCAAAACAAAACAAAACCCAAACACACCCTTTCCTCCCCAAACCCTTTGCCTAAAAGCAAACATTCATTAGTTTAACTTTTAGTTGAAATGAGAAACCACGCATGTACCCATAGGTGCGGAAGCAGATGTCTTTAAAATATGCTACAGTTTCAGGAAAACAACTCCACATATATTAGTGTGCTGGGCTCAAGGAAGCACGCCATGACTAGAAAATAAGATCAGAACGGGCATCTTGCCATAAGACCTTTGAAGACAGGGCTTTGAAAACATATGCAGCTGAAAACGCTGTTTACAGACGGATTTTTTAAAAAACAAAATTTATACTTCTAATCTTATTTTCTGTTTCCAGAGTATATTTATTAAAAGCGCAAATGTCAAGGGATTGTCAACCAAAAATGTTTTTTTTTAAATAAAAAAAAGTTAATAGGTCACAAGATCAAGTTGGGTGAAAGCTTGGTAGGCTACTTTGAAGCAAACTCGGGGTGAAGGCACAGTACCGTACGAGGGCACTGACTCTCTGGGGTCACTCTCTCCACATAACACCTGGCTGCCTGGACAGAGAGGAAAACGACAGAGCCATCACCATTGTATCGGAGTGTCCCTCCCTCCCTGTGCCCTGCCAGAGACAGCCAGGGCAGAGCAGGCTTACTTACTGTGGTCGATGTAAAATGTGCGGCCATCTAAGTGAATTCTTTCTTCCCAACCAGGCTGGGGAAGAGAGAAAACAAACATCATCAGCCATTCCCAAATGCAAGGTAATGTTTTAAAACTCCAGGATCCTCTCCTTGTTCTTTCTCCTAGGGAAATCTTTACCCTGCGAAGACCCCAAACACAGACGTGGAAACTCATGGCCCAGGCTCCAGGGGCTCAGTGGCTGTCACCATGTGAAGGACAGGACATGGAGGCCCTCAGCATACCATGGGGAAAGAGCTGAGTATGAAGAATTCTCTCAGTTAAATAGTGCTACAGGGAGGGAGGAGGGCCGCTCCTTTAAACACGGGGCACGTGGCGACTTTCTTCACGTTAGCAAGACTGAGCAGTCAGTGCTCTGCTGGGAACTCACTTTTCAATCTTGAGAAGTCAAAGATTTAGGTAATTTTTACAAAGTAACTGTGAACTAACTTCATCACATGAACATACTGCAGATTGCTCATATTCTCGTTGGTTATGACATCCCTTCTCCTCTTCTCCCATCCCAGAGGGCCCTCCTCTGCAGGTTGTTGGGATTCACTGTGGACCATAAATACATGGGGGGGGGCAATGCCTCAGGATATTACTTCCCACCCTGTGGCTCTTACAATCCCCCCTGTACCCCCGACTCTCCCATAATGTTCCCTGAACCTTTGTGGGTTTGTTTTAATTCTACTTTAGTGTTAAGCTCTGCATCCTCTGAATTCTGCCTGGATGAGTTTTGAGATTAGGACAATTTAAGATATTGCCAGTCTGCTTCATTATATGACCTGTTTCTATTTGTTATACCTGAAACTCAGAATTGCAAAAGATTCAAAGAGACTTTTACTTCTAAACTTACTCCTCCAATCATTTCTCCTGGAACCCAGGAAACAATCTGGTTTGGATGATGAAGGTTAGAGTGTATAATGTATGGGAGGAAGATAGAATTCTAACTTTTACTTATTTGCAAGGGGGGGGGGAAGAGAGAAGATGAGTATGAGAATGTGTGTGTGGGGGGGCATGCCGGGGCTTCTTGCTGCTGCGAACCAGCTCCAGATGCATGTGCCACTTTGTGCACCCGTGGGTACCCCAGCTGTCAGGCTTTGCAAGCACCTTTAACCACCGAGTCATCGCTCCAGCTCTGAATTCTAACTTTTTCAGTCTCAAATGTTGTCCCAATCTACCAGAATGGCTCTCATTATTGTTCTCCTTGGAACAAGAATTCCCATTGAAGAATAAATAGTCTTAGAAGCTGGATGTAGTGGTGCGTGCCTGTAACGCCAGCACCGGGGAAGTAAAGTTCTAGGCCAGCTGAGGCTACACGGTGACATGGGCCACACAGAGAGATCCTGTCTCAAAACCAAGCCAAAGCTGGGTGTGGTGACAGACACCTTTAGTCCCAGCACCTGGGAGGCTGACCTAGGAAGATCACTGTGAGCTGCAGGCCAGCCTGGAGCTACAGAGTGAGTTTCAGGTCAGCCTGGGCTAGAGTGAGTCTCTGCCTCAAAAAACAAAAACCAAATCAAACAAAAAACAAACCCCCTAACCCCTCAGCCCCCCCCCCCAAAAAAAAAGACAACCCGCTTGCTTAGAGACCAGCCTTGCCTCCATTCTCAGCTTCTGTTTTGTTTTCTGGTAATGCGCTGCTGTAGAACGTACCAGGCAAGGATGCCATGATTGGAGAATAAGCTTGTAAAAGAACTAGATTTATAATTAGTTCCCAACAAGGTTTTTTTTTTCTTTTAAAAAAAAGACTTAAAATGTTGCCATGTTAAATAACTTAGAAAGCCATTCTGTGACTAGTTATGCCTTTGTCCCGTGGCATTCATGACTAAGCCAGCGATGCGGAGGGAGGGAACTCTCCAGCTCACTGCTTACACGGCCTCTACAGTGAACGGCTCTCGTGGGGCCTGGTTCAAGGTCTATGTCCACCAGGAGCTGGCAATCCAGAAACTTCTCTTACAAGTACCCGTGTCACATGCACTGAAGTGTGTTAGCAGAAATGCTAACACCCAGTTCTGTGAGCCTCGGGCCTGTCCATCGACTGCCTGCGCCCTGGGGGTACTCACAGGCAGAGGGCCCAGGTCATTGGGGTTCAGGGGTGCTTTGGAGCGCATGTGCACCGGGAACTTCAGCCGCGGGTCCTCCTGTAAGACAAGAAGCAAAAGGCAGCCGTCAGGAGGGACTGGGTCCTGGCTCTTCCCTTCTTGAGAGGAGTGCTCCTGGGCGGAGAGCTCAACCCTTCAACCAGACGTTCACTGCTCCCCAAGACTTGGAGAAGGCGAGGAGGGAAAGGAACCTGTCATGGAGGGTGTCATGGCTCTGCTCCAGAGGGAGCCAGGCACGGCCTAGCAATGCTCCTATGCGTCCTGACCCACAACAGTCCTCAGCATTCGGGCTTCCTCCACTCCTGAAGCTGTCTGTCTTGGCCACCTCGGGGACAGGCTGCGTCATGGCCTGAGATCACCCACAAAACTGCAGAGCTGGACTGAGACCCGGACTGAGGTCTGCTGCCAAGGCTCTCACTTGTGTCTTAAGATACAAAAGTTGATAAGATTTTGTTTTGTCTTAAGGGCTCTGCTCCATAAGACCCCAGAGGATCAACAGAAGGAAGTGTGGACTCTGACATCTTGGTTCGTGCTTTATGGTAAACCAGGAATAGTCGGCCATAGGAGCCGGCAACACTCTTGTAAGTATCTCTCTCTCTTTTTTTTTTTTTTTAACATAAGAAGATTGTTGTAAGAGACTCAGTTTCCCAAACCAACTGGTCCAAATATGGAACCTAAGAGAATCCACACTTGAAAACAAGTGATAAAACCCAGACTAACTCACTGTCACAACCCAAATAATACATTATCAGCCCAAGATTAAAAAGCAAACCTTTGAGACATTTGATACTAGCATCATCCAATTCTATTAAGTGTGTTGCTGCTGTCAAATTACTGAAAGGTTTTATGCTTCAATGGTTTTCTGAGTCAACAGTCAAAACCATGGTATCACTGGATTATAACCAAGAGATAGATTGTTTGTTTGAAATAACAGGAATAAAAAAAAGAGCATAAATCAC
>PVHP010037121.1:0-17557 GCA_004024765.1 Zapus hudsonius
CCATTTGTAGTAAAACAACACTGTAGATGTGCCCACTGGTACAATGGTGGCATGTCCGTTATGGAGGCAACCAACTGCTCTCTGATTGGATCTAGAGGAAATCCAGGCATGGGACTGAAAACCTAGTCAAAAGCCAAAAGCTTGGAGTGTTATAAGCTCTAAGAGGGAAGCTATTACTACTTTTAGCTAAATGGATAACCACATTGCCCTCTAAATATTTATATTTATACCCATATATTAATGCTGCTCTCAGTTTTGGTTAGAGAAGCTTCTCTGTTCAGATGACAGTGACCACTGGCAGCCATCAATGCTTGAGAAGAAGTGACAGTGGAGTGTTCATCACTATATTAGACATCTTTATCACACTCTCCAAGGCTCGGGGGGTCACTGTGGAAGAGGTGAACGAAAGAATGTAAGAGTCCAAGGATGGGGAGGAGTGCTTTGTAACGCTATCTTCCAGACACAAAGTGGCAGGTGCATTCGTGATGTCCCAGGGGCTGTCCTTACCTGAAGATCATGGGGTCCATCAGCATGTTGTCATGGATGACAGAGGAGGGAAAATATAGAAGGACTAGTGAGAAAGAAGAAGGGGTTCAGTGGAAATGGGGGGCAAAGAAAAGTAATGGGAGGGGATTGTGATCAAAATGCAGTATGTGTATGGTGAAAATTGTCAATAAAAAAGTTGAAAGGAAATAAAAAGAAATGAAGAAAAAAACCACGTGGTGACTTGAAAGAAGCGCAAACCGCAACAGAACCGTTGCGTGGTGGGTTTACTTGGACAGAAAGAGGGCGAAGGACCCTCCTTGGGCCTTGAACTATTTCCCTGGGACCTCCAGAAATACCCTACAACACAGCCATTAAGCTGCAGGTTTTCCTGCCCAACACTGCCAAGTTCAAGTCCAGCCTGGGCTGTGAGACCTCCTCCCACACCATGGCAGGTGGCAGGTGTGCCTGGCAGCCGACTGGAGTCACGCATCACCCTTGACAATGTTGACAGAACCAGCCTCAGCTATCTGAACCAGGCTATTGTCCTTTTCAATCAAATTACAAAACACAGAGATTAAAAAAAAATCATTAGAGATGTTCATTTTTTTCCCTGAAAACCTGGTTAGCGGGCCCTATAGGTTGTGAACAGTTTAATATTACACTTTGTGCTTTCCTAAACTAATTTTGCCTACTAATTTTCTATAATTACCTGAATACGCTTAGCTTTGCTGGGTCAGATGAGTTCTGAGACACTTATATAACCAGCATTTAAAAAAATGCATTTAGCTACTGAGATTGTTAAAGTAACAAAGCCTATACAATCCGGAGGTTATTGTATTCTCCCAAAAGTACTTAAATAATAGCCTAAAATCTGAAGAATTACTTTAATACTTCAATAAAAATAACCCAATTCAAAATATTTTCAAGGAAACATAGTTCTTTGCTTTAGGCTACCTAGTAATGGCTGAGGGAAAGTATATAGCCTGTCACTTCTGATTAGAGGACTGTGCCTCTGTGCTTTGAATGAGGGGCATGTCTGGTAATAGGAAGTGCAGATATTAAAGTTAATAAAATAATGTGGAATACGATATATATGAAACTTGACCAAGTAAAGCAGAGAATATCACATACATTACCCTGTTCAGTCAACTCCTGTGGCCCGGCATCTGATGACAGGCTTAATTTCTGTTTCCAATGAGAGTAACAGCTAAAAATACAATTTCCAGATTAGACAAATATTTTAGCCAAGAATGGCTGGCATGTCTACACGGATGCCCAGCAACCATGAGAAAGAATTACTTGAGATGCAAACTGCTCAGCTTGAAAACTCCATGAAACCCCATCATCTTTGAGGTCATTATAAATAATTAGCTGCAAACGCCACGACGGTGAAGCTTCAGGACTGAAAAGGAGCAGGGCGGGTCCATTTCTCTGCTGCCCTGAGAGGCTACGGGCTCCCCCACCCCTGCACAATTAGGTCTCCCAAAACAACTCGGCTCCAAGGCCCCGCACACCCATTATTGTATCTTTAATCTAAAACCCCAACACCGACCATAATGGTTTTGTTTTTCGATACATTAACCTTCAACTTGTATTTTCACTATTAAATAACCAGCTTTGAGAACCTTCTAGAATTTTTTCCCCTAGTCACCTACAGGAAACCACTCTGGACCCATGATATGACCCTCTTCAGGGATTTACAAGCAATTCAATGAGCTAATCTCAGTAAACCTAGAATTAAAGTTCTTGTTTTCATATTTCACTTTCAAAATATTTAGAACTTTGACAGATATGACATTATGTTTTCATTAAAACAGCTGATTTCAAAATGCTGCACGCTGCAGAAATGCCATAAACACTTTATGATGGACTGCCAGCCTCTTAATTAAAACAATAAATCCCGCACACAATATTTGCGCAGCCTCGGGTCTGACCTTTGCCTCCTGCTATCCACCACCAAGCCGAGGCTGCCTTCCCCACGCCAGACATGGAGGGTCTGAAAACATGATCTACAAACGCACTAAAGATAAAATAAGAGAAAACGTACCATTAGTCTTCACGGTTATGATTAATTCAGTTCATATTTTACAATCTGGTTATGGAGTAAAACGGCAGACTTTACATCAAGTATCGGCCATACCTAATGTATAAAAATGCTGGATATTGAAGAAAATGGCACCAAGCTCACTCAGCACACTGCCATGAAGGACAGGAATTGAGATCATCAAAGTGGGCACTTCCGTGCCATCCATCCATCCGGTGGTGGCTGGAACTAGAGCACTGAGTGGCCAGCCTCAGATGACACACATGTCTATGTGGACAGCCCTGCCTCCCCACACCACCTGGGCTCATGGATTTTAGCTTCGGATCCAACGATCTCCTCAATTTCTCCCAAGGCAGCACGAGTGTTAATTACCAAGCTAATTGGTTACATCGCTGTGGAGTTGCCAAGCAAACCTTGGGACCTACCAACTCTGGGTCTCTCAGGCAGCCCTGAGAAAGCGTCTGGGGAGCTCACACTGCAGTCACTCCCGGGGTATGACAGATGACAGCGGGGCTCCAGGAGAAAATGGGTGGTCCCCAGCTGTAGTTGGGGCAGGAAGGGGGGTGGCTGAAGATCAGCATCGTGATTCGTGTAGTGAGCTGACCCTCAGGCACTTCCCCATCGTGTCTGACATGAGTGCATGTCACTGGGCCCCTCCTCGGGGCCTGGCTCCACCTCCATTCCTCTCTTTTCTCTTTCTCACCACCCCAGCCTGTCCATCACACATACCTGCCACCTGCACACGCAGCAGAGCCTCGGAGGCCAGAAGACCAGAGGATGAGATGAGGTGCTTTGCTCTTCTGGTGAACAGGCCAACCAGGGTTCTAGAAAGGAGGAGAAGGCTGTGCAGGCCGCAGAAGTCAGGCTCTCACTACAGGACCTGGGTCCATTCAGTCACGCTGGGAAAATGGAACCCCACATGGCCCACGGCCCACTTAAGACATAAGAGTCTCCTCTGGCTCTTATCACCATCCCTCAAGCTTCATGGTACCTGACCTCTCCATCAGGCTTTTTAGTCCCTTGCAATAGTCCTTCCGCCCTTGTGGCTTTGTGATCTTACAGTTCTCATCTGTACCCAAGCTCTAAAGAGAACTGACACCACTGACCCCTGCCCAGAGGACTCTGAGGAAAGAATGCCAGGCTGACCCTCACAACAATGGCTCAGCCTTTACGTGGCTGGGGAACTGGGCCCCAGTCATCTTAGCAGAGAAAGACTCTGGCAGAGACCTGGGGTCTCCTGAGTGCTCCCAGGGTCCTTGTGAAATGATATCACAAATGATAGTATCTCAACAGAAGTCAACGCCATGCCCTCCATGAGCTCTCCCTGCCAAATCCTGGGCACCTGTCACCTCCCCCACCTTATCTTCCAGCTGTGAGTCTACACTGACTGGCAAATCTCACCAAACATCCATCATTGTGGTCACATCTGTCTCTCACCATCTTCTGAATATTCCTTTTTAATTAATTTATCTTTTAGGTTAGGAAAGTGATGACCCAGGGGGTTCTCCAACCAGTGATTGAATCATGAAGCTGCACACCCTCTTCCTGGGGGGCTAGCCCTGTCTTCATCCTAAACATCATTCCCTTTGGCCAAGATTCTGGAGTATTCCTCAGACCAAGGCCCATGGATATATTTCTGCAAGTGTCCTTTGGGTAATGGTTAATGTTCTGGGTGTTCACACATGATGAAAATTCATAAAACAGATTCAATGAATATCAACAAATTCTAGATCACCTAGGGGGCCCAACAACATGGGGGTTATCAGGAAAGTGGGGAAGCACACTCCTCTTAACCATCGGGGACTGACGTGGGAAAAATTAATGTATAAATGACATTTGGTGCGTGGAAAAACCAAGTGAAACCATGGTGTTCTGTTGGCGGAGTAGATGTCCCTGAGTTCCTCCAGTCTCAGTGTGGGCAGAGAGGATCACATACCCTTCAAGACCAACTGAGATAAGATATCTGTGATCTTGTCATTTTGTTCCCAGCGAGTGACCTTGGGTGCGTGCAGACTCCAGCAAGAATACCTGGGGTCAACGTTGTTGGCATGGGTATAACAGCATTTTAACGCTGTGACAGAATACTGGACATGGGCACGTCAAGGAGGAAGATTCCTCCTGGCTCACGGTTTCAGAGGTTTCAGTCTCGGGTCACTGGCTCCCCCTGCTGTGCACATGAGGTGAGGCCAAATGTCATCATAGAAGGGAAGTGGGTGGAGCCTGCAGAGCTGCTCACCTCAGGCCAATGGGGAGCAGAGAGAGAAGAGACCTGAGAAGGGAAGGCTTGCCCCATGTCCTAGAGTTCTCAAAACAGCACAACCAGCCTTTCACATTCAAACCATAGAGTGGACCAACGCTCTAGAAGGTTCTCTGCCCCAAGGCTGGTGCCTAGGAAATGGAATTTGGCTCTTTGAAGAGCTCAGCATGGTCATCCACGGCCTTGCAGGGAACCTGCTCTGGAAGAAAAGGAGCAAGGAAGGAGAACAGGAAAGAAGGAAGAACAGATCACAGGAAGGAAAACTGATAGAGCGCTAAGAGGTGTCTCAGCTCTCCTCCCTGGCCCCTGACCCGCCTCCTCCATCCCCTCCTGTCAGGGGAGAGCCAGGCTCCAGGCACAGGCTGCAAGCCTCTTCTCTTATCGGTGGATGTCTTCTAAATCTACACTTCATGCCTCCATTCTGTTTTGAATAGTAACCCACATACACACCCCAAATATTCTTTATATGTTGAAATCCTTGACTCCAACACCTCATAATGTGACTTTATTTTCAAACAAAATCTTTAAAGAAGCAATTAAGTGAAAAATGAGACCATTAGGGTGGGCCCTAGTCCAGTATGCCTGATGTCCTTAGAAGGAAAGGCTTGGGACACAGGCACGCAGAGGGAAGACCACCACGCACAGAGGCGGGGTGAGATGGCCAGCCACAACCACGGACAGAAGTCATGAGTCCTCAAAACATTAGCAGCTACCAAAAGCAGGGCTGGAGAGATGGCAGAGTGCTTAAAGACATTGCTTTCAAAGTCTGTTTGCCCAGGATCGGTCCCCCAGTGCCCACATAAAGCCAGATGCACAAAGCGGCACATGCATCTGAAGTTTATTTGCAATGGCAGGAGACCCTGATGTGCACATTCATTCCTCTCTCTCTCTCTCTCTCTCTCTCTCTCTCTCTCTCTCTCTCTCTCTCTCTCTCTCTCTCTCTCCTCTCTCTTTCCTCTCTCTCGCCTCTCTCTCCTCTCTCTCTCTCAACAAATAAATAAATAAAAATATTTTTTAAACTATGAAAAGGAAATCTTTGAATAGCCAACCTTGTGGATAACTTGATCTTCCACATTGTGCCTCAGAACTTTGAGAAAATGTTTCTGCTGTTTAAACCACCCAGCCTATTGTACTTGGTTATGGTAGCACCAGGAGACCTGTGAACCCCAAAAGTCAAGAGCTTATTTATGGACTAAGGATGGACCTCAGTGATAGAGCACTTGTCCAGGATCCACAGTGAGGCTGGGGGCGTGGCTCAGAAGTAGAGCACCTGTCGAGCATGTGCAATGCCCTGAGTTCCATTCCCAGCACTACAAGACAATATAAACAGCTGACTGCATTTTCTTATGTGTAGCTGTCTCAACTCTTCTACAAGATAAATCCCCTTCCTGCAGGGCCGATTGAGAAACAATGACTGAGAGAGCTTCAGTTTCCCACCTAGTTCTTAGCCAGTAGAACCCAAGATGAGCCATGTTGTGTCCTCCAAGCCTGTCCCCTGGGCCAATATGAGTAGTAGTGGCTTTTGGCAACAGCAAACATCTGTTCCAGCCAGGGCACCCGTGGCATCTTCTCCCTGAAGTTGTACTTCCTGAGCTGGCCCCTGAGGGGGTGTGGATTCAGACAGCTGTCCATCCCCGGCTTCAGAGCCCCCAGAGCAGTCTAAAATGCCCCCCACCTCCAATGCCTGTGTGTTCAGCCGGAGGCACAGGAGAGGAGCAGGGACCCCCAGGGCTCAGCCTAGCTTTACAAGGGGACAAATGGACCATTTCATTTCCCAAAATAGCCTTCCAGGAAGATCTCATACGGGGCCATAAAAGGTTTAGAACCAAGAACTTTTAGAGAGGGTTTTATCTCCGTGAGTGTCTATTGAGTTTTACGCCCCTTCAGGGTGTCCGTCATTGTGGACAGAGTGGAAAGGGCCTTTCATTAAGCACAGGAAGGAAGCAATGAGCTCGGCTCTTCGCCCTCTGGTTTTAAGGTAATTCTTGGGAATGTAAAAAATCCTTTTTACCAGCATAGAGAAGGCAATGGACTGAGGAGCAGCACCCTCTGGTGGTCAATGGTGTCTGGCATCCTAGGTCCAGCAGGAGCCTGGAACACCAGCCAAGACCTCAGGACCAATAAAAGGGCCACGGGCAATGAGGGACAACTCAGACTCACAGGGACCCAGGTCTCACAAGATCCTCTCTTCCTTGGAACACCTCTCCCCCTTGTGCAGGCCAGGGGTCAGTCCCTCCAGTGGTCCCCTCTCCCTCCTCACCTTCACACTCCTCTCTTCATGTTGACAAAACACTTCTGCCACAAAGGATGAAAGGAGAGGTTAGGGTCATTCCTGTCGTAGGTAAGGCACAAGTCCACTGAGGACAAGGTGAGCCAGGTCTCCTGAAATACAAGGCTGGTGTTCGTGAGGTCACGTCTTACGCTGCTGGGCAGAAGGAGGGTGCCCCGAGTGGGAAGGGCAGCTGAGAACCCAGCTCACACATCCAGCTACATTTCACATACAGCCCACCTGGCTCTGGAGTGGAGGGACTACCCAGTGTGCTCCACAGGTCTCCATGACAGGCCTCAGCAGCCATCTGAGCCAAACCGTGGACTGCAAGGACTCCTGGTGCAGAGCAAGTCAGGGTTAAAGAGATGCACTGAGAGGCTGGGGAGACAGCTCAGCAGTTAAAGGCCTTTGCTTGCTAAGCCTACTGGCCGGGGTTTAATTCCCTAGAACCCATATAAAGTCAGACAGATGCACAAAGTGGTGCATGCATCTGGAGTTTGTTGGCAACAGTGACAAGAGGCCCTGAAAACCCATTCTCTCTTCTCTCTCTCTCTCTCATATATATATATGATATATATATCATAACATATATATATGTTATTTTAAAGAGATGCAACCAAGCCAAGTCTGCCCAACCCAAGCACCAAACAACCACCTCAGTTCCAACTTCAAGCCTCAGGTTCCTGGTCACAACTATGAAAGACGAGAGAAGAGCATGTTTCCCAGGCCTATCAGAGTCAGTTCCCTGCATAGAAAGTGTCACCACTGGCCTGTAATAAACCTAAACCAGGACTATCCTCGCTTTAGGAAAGGATCATTCCCACCCCAACACTACACATCCTTCCTGGTGTCCCCATCCTCCTCCCTGAGGACAGGGTCATTCCCATCCCAACACTACACACCCTTCCCCATGTCAGTAACCATCAGCACCTCACAATGACCCAAACTTTCTCCAAGAGTCAAACAATCGACATTTCCCACCAGCCTGTGTGACGACATCAGCTTTGGGTCACCAGCACCTCTCCCACCCACAGGCATCAGACCCCAGGCCCCCATCTGTCTGCATGTCTTACCAAGCTCCTCAACTCACTCACAGACCCTGCAGTCAGATCATCTTGGAGGCCAAGACAGCCACAAGAGAGCTCGAGGAATAGTTAAGAGAGGAGGAGAAAGGACACTGGTGTCCCCAAGACTATTTTGATCTCAAGGGTTGAAAATGCTCCATGGACAGACACCCTTCACTCTCCCAGGAAAGCAGGTGCCTGCCAGCACAACACCCACAACCACTGCTCTCCAAAGCCTGCAACCAGAGCACCCCGCAAACACAGGTTGTAACTTTGAAGATATGAAAATCAGGAATTCTAATTCTCATGGCAGCATTAGCTCATGCGCCTGCACATATGGGGTACTTGGATCCCAGTAGGTCTGCTATATATATATCTTATTATACAGTAGGTGCAACTTGGGAGAATTAATGTTGCTATAGGAACATTCGGATCAAGGCTGGCTTCCAGAGGGAAGAGAGAGAAAATAAGTTTTCCTGCTCAGCGTACTCCTCTGTTTTGAGTTTCAAAGAGGAAGGAGCCATGTAATCGAGTCAAATGAGGCAAAGAGGGGCTTCCCCTGGTGGTTTGGGGAAGGTGAGAATTCCTGGAAGCTGCTCACTGAGGAGAGAAAACGGAAACTCCAGGCTGAGCCAGAAGCCCTCCTTGGGGCTGAGAGGTGGGGAACGAAGCTCTTCCCTGGGAGAAAGACACTGGGTGACAGAACTGGACAAGGACAGGCTGGCTGACAGCCCCCCAAACTCTAAAATAAAGAAGCTCACTCCCCCACCCCACACCATGTCTTGTCCCCCACCCAGGATTCCCTCATTCCAAAGGATATCATGGTGAGATCGGTGGGTGGTCTCCTGTGGTTTGATACATTGCAAGGACCCATTGCGTCCTGGCTGCAAGCCAAGAGGGGGAGATGGGCTGGAGGCTGGCTTTCCACATGCTGTGCACTGTCCTTTCTTGTTGGAGGTAATGACCTTGTGTCCACCTGTGAGTCCCCCCCACCTAAACTAAATTCCATTATTGATAATCCAAGCATTCGGCTCCCTCACTCACATGCTCTTGATGAGCACATCTGCATGGGCTCTGAAATGCCTACGTTTAGTCTCTTCTCATTGGGAAAACAGGTTCTAGATATCCCAACCCTCACCCCTCCCTGCCTTTGCACATCTGGAGATGTTGACAGGACACAGAGACTGAAATGGTTCCATCATGGCTAGTCACCAGACCCATGCAGAGAGCCCCAGACACACACACACACACACACACACACACACACCCAGGTAGGTTCAGTTCTCCAAGCAGGCCATCACAGCCTTCGCTTGTCAGAGAGCACCAGGTGAGCAGCAGAGCCGGCTGGGAACAGGTGGGCTGAAGGAGTCCAAGGTGAGAGCCAAGCAGAGAGGGAAAGAGGGGAGGAAGGTCAGCGTTTCTAGTCCACTTCTCCAAGCACGCCAGCCTTGCACCGGATGCTGTACCCCAGGGGATACACAGACAGATAAGACTTCAACTTCTGCCACCAAGATGTCTATGCTCCTCCTGAGGGAGGAGGAGGGAGGCATGGTCGAACATGAACAAGAGCCATGTCTTACTGTGGTCTTACCAGAAACCAAGCCCGGTGCCATCAAGAATAGACACCTGTCAACACCTCAGAGACCATCAACATGGCAGAGTGGCAGGGTCCCACCCAAGAGAAGTGGGCAGTGTCAGAAGAAACACACAGTGGGGGGGAGATCCATTCTGCCTAGGGAAGCACTGTCCCCTGGGCTGTGGCCCCTACACCCACCCTGGTGACAAGAAGAAAGTCTCCGGGAACACTTGGCGATGATGGGACCAAAGCCTCCCTTGCTGGTAGGCGCATTCCAAATACCGCGACAGGGAAAGAGGCTCCCCAGAGCTGCTGTTTTGCATTTCATTTGAAGCAATGTCTATTCTTGAAAACATATATAATACTAAAGTGGAATGTTTAACCGCTTCCCGGGCCACTCTGGTGAGGCGCTGCGTGCTAAACATCTTAAGCCCTTGGTAAGATCAAGCCCTAGAGAGGGGGGCGGCAGCCTGGGCATTAGCCTTCCTCCCCTTTCCTCCTCTCAGATCTCCTGCACGGTTAAAATAAAGGTGGCTTGCAGCGTTCTGCAGCCAACAATTTGCCAAATTTACCATGACAGATCAGCAAAGGAGCAGATGCAACACATACACCCAGAGGTGCTGGTTCCTCTCAGATGAGGGCAGACAGGTGGCTAAGGGTTGTGTGTTTGTTTCATCATCAAAAGTCCCAGGCATCAATGAGAGAGACCTTCCTGCAGGGCCTCCGGTACCCTGAGAGCACTGGGCACGTCGTTGCTCTGCTCTGTGTCAGAAACTGTACTGTTCCTTCTTTTCACTCATTTTTGTTCAAGTGGGGTGTTTTTCATTCTGTCTGCAGCTTGATTTCAAAATCAAGCAGTTTGTATGCAGGCAGCTGGTGTTACAACTGGCCTATTCTCTTCTCCCCCCACACCACCATCCCTTCCTCCATAAAGAGCTAACTCTGGTTGGGGGTGCATACAGGATCCAGACACCCATCTCCTCCCCAGAGTGGTTTGGGGTGGCAGTGGAGATGCTACCAAGGTGTGAGAATGCCACAGAACAGAGGCGAGAACAGCCTCTCACAGGTCTGGTGGGGGGGCAGGGGGCACCCTGGGATCGGATCAACATTTTCCGCTGCATTTCTTTTTTTTAATTTTTTTTATTGTCCATAATGAGTTACATTGTTTAGTGGGCCAACAATGAGTTGTTATCCCCAATTCCTCATTGCCCCCCTCCCCATCCCCAGTCAGCTGGATATCCTCCTCCATGGGCCATCTGGATCAGTCTTTGTGGTAGGGGACCATGGATAGCCTAGTATTCAGCCGGGTTCTCCTGACCCAAGTGTTGTTACTGAGGGGTGCCATGCCTCTGATATTCTCCCCCACCACGGCTCTCACAATCTTTCCGCCCCCTCTTCTGCTCAGTTCCCTGAGTCGTGGTGGGTGAGTATTAAGGATCCTCTGAGATGCTTCTATAGACCTCACAGAGCAGGCACACCACCAGGCATGCATGTCCGCAAGTGTTTCTAGAAAGAATGCTAAGTGGTGGCGTGCTTGGGAAGCCCTGTTCTCCACTCTCCTCTTGTCCTTCGCCTCATTCTTTGCAGCCTGTTATGATCTGGATGTGAAATGTCCCTACAGGCCCTTGTTGTTCAGCACTTGGTCCCCAACTAGTGACGCTGTTTGGGGAGATTGTGGAATGTGGTGTTGTGGTGGGGGAGAGGGGGTGAGTGAGCCTTGAAGGTGATGTCCATTTCTGGTTCCAACCTGAGCTCTCTGCTTCCTGGTCGACCAAGATGTGAGATACTGCAGGATCTCACTCCCACAGAGCTGCTCAGCCAGGATGGACTCAATTCTGCAACCAGGAGCCAAAATAAACCCTTCCCCCTTAAGGAGTTTCTCTTGGGGATTTTACCACAGGACCAAGAAAAGTAACTAAAATTGCCCAAAGACTGCAATTAGTCTGCAGCTCTTCATAGAAGAGGGTGAGGATGTCCCAGGGAATGGAGGAGGGTGAGGATGTCCCAGGAATGGGGGAGGGTGAGGAGGTCCCTGGAATGGAGGAGGAAGAGGAGGTCCCAGGAATGGAGGAGGGGGAAGATGTCCCAGGAATGGGGGAGGGGGAGGAGGTCCCAGGAATGGAGGAGGGTGAGGAGGTCCCTGGAATGGAGGAGGGGGAGGAGGTCCCAGTAATGGAGCAGGGTGAGGATGTCCCATTATGAGTGATGTCCCAGGGAATGGATATTTCCAGAATCTATCAAGAATCTCTCAGAATCTATTTGTCCAAGGTGCAAAGAAATAGTTCTTAAACACAGAAGCAAATTGGAGGTGCCAACCCCACGAGGACCAGCTCTGTGATACCTGGAAATAACCATGTGCACCTCCATGCCAAGTGCCAGGCA
This sequence comes from Zapus hudsonius, assembly GCA_004024765.1. Lineage (NCBI taxonomy): Eukaryota > Metazoa > Chordata > Mammalia > Rodentia > Dipodidae > Zapus > Zapus hudsonius. Next base: position 12,079 of record PVHP010037121.1, read on the forward strand.
CAGCCTGTCACCCACTCCCATCCCTCAACCACACATGCCATCATTAAGCTCCTTCTGTATACAATGCCTGCAAGCTCTGAAAAGTGATGAGTACCAGTGTCCTCACCCCTGATTCCTGTGCCAGGTACTCCTCAGGCCTCTGCCACTGAGTAACTGGTCACATCTCCTGGTACCATCCCTGTTCTTCCTTGAGGCTCTGTCTCTGCACTTTAGATTCTTGCCTTTGTTTGTTTGGGTATTTTTTTTTTCAGTGCTGGGATTAATTGCTCCTGATAGACAAATGTTCTACTACTAAGATCTATCCCTGGTGCTTTTTAAACTTTTTGTATTTGAGACAGGTGTCGCTAAACTGGGTGGCCTTGAACCTGAGATCCTCTCGCCTCCCTCTCCTAAGTGCAGGTATTACAGGCCCACACCACTAGACTCAGCTCCAGTTTTTGAAACTAACGCCTTTGGCAAATCTTAGACACAAAGAGGAACATTTTAAAAGTTAGTTATTTACAAGTAGACAGAGAGAGAGAGAGAGAGAGAGAGAGAGAGAGAGAGAGAGAGAGAGAGAGAGAGAGAATGGGCATGTCAGGGTCTCCAGCCACTGCAAGTGAACTCCAGATGCATGTGCCCCTTTGTGCATCTGGCTTTACACGGGTACTGGGGAATTGAACCCAGGTCATTAGGCTCTGCAGGCTAGTGCCTTAACCACTGAGCCATCTCTCCAGCCTGAAAGTTATTTTTTTTAAGTAAAAAGTATTTGAACCCAGACATGATGGTACACATCTGTAATTCTCAGCACTAGAGAGGCTGAGAATCACAAGTTCAAGACCATCCAGAGCTGTGTAGCATGACTCGGTCTCAAACAAAACAAAAGAATCTAGCCTTCAGTCTAAATAGGTCAAGCACCAATCTAGGTCTAGCTTCCTTTTCACAGCAATGTAAAGATTTCTGTGCCATAAATAGGATGACATTGTGTTTTATAGAGTTAATTAATTGTCCCTGAGGCCTTTCATCCAATGAAACACCCCTGATTCCCACAGCTCTAAGAATAATGTTTCAACTCCCACCAAAGCCTCCCGGGCTCACCTGTGGGGTCTCTGCCTTCTGCCAGTCTCAGCTATCATGTCCCTAAACTACCAGGCTTTCCTTCTCCTCAGGCATGCCAAGTTCTCCCTGCCAACAGATAGCCCTTAGCCCCCAGACCATCTGAACTCTTGTCATTCGACGCTGTTCCTGCAGGGAAGCAGGTCTTGTTAGAAGCTTCTCTAGTTCAGGTCTGTCATCTCCCCTGAAGTTCCCTGTGTTAAAGGCACAGTCCTGGGTTGGCGCTAATGAGAGGTAGTGGAAACTTTAAGAGGTGGGGCCTGGTGAGAGGAAGTTAGGTCATTGAGGGTGAAGGAGAAATTGGAACCCCAGCCCATCTCCTCTCTCTCTCTCTCTCTCTCTCTCTCTCTCTCTCTCTCTCTCTCTCTCTCTCTCTCTCTCTCTCTCTGTCTCTCTCTGTCTCTCTCTCCCTCTCTCTCCCTCCCTCCCTCCAAATAAATAATCAATAAAAATATTTTTAAAATAAACCAACAGTTAAAGCCCATTAGAAAATGGGGCCAAAATAAAGACACCCAAGGTTATACAGATCTGTCAAAGAATCACGAAAGTACAGTGTGCACGGGCTTCAAAAAGTCCATGTTGATATTCAGAGCTTCTAGTCCACTTCAGGTTTCCCTGAAGCGTCATTTCTGATCAGCATTGATCACTCTGAACCTCCAGCTGTAAGGTAAACTGCGCTTCCTCCACAAATCCCTAGAATCTAAACACCTCAGGACAACAGTCTTCTCTGGGCACCAGCGTGTCTCCTAAGTGCTTCTGAGGGAGCTTTGGTGGATATTGCCAAATTGATATGAACAGAATGAGCCAACACAGAGAGCCACTACGTGGGGAAATGGTCACAGTTTCCTGAGTGAGACAACAAAAAAGGAGATCACAAGACTCTGTATCCTTCCTCAGTTGTGTTTCAAGGACAGAAAACCTGCGTGCTGCAAGACAAGACCAAAGTCAACCAAGATTTTATTAACAGTGGCTATTTTTAGTGAATGGGACCTTTGGGGATTTCTTTTCTTGTGTGTGTGTGTGTGTGTGTGTGGTCTTCATATTCCAAGTTTTTATACAAAATAAAAACATTTATTCCTTTTTCAGACTGAAAATAAGACAGTGGGTTTTGGTTTGGCTGTGGTTTTTTTTTCTTTTGGTTTGGGATGTCTTGAGACAGGGTTTCACTATGTAGCCCAGGCTGGCCTCAAACTCACGATCCTTTTGCTTCCATCTTCCAGGTGCAGGACACAGGTGTGCACCACCACACCTGGTGGTGTTTGTTGAACTGACATGTACAATGTTTCATAAATCTGGATTTAAGTGCGATGTCACAATGCATGCTTGTACGACGAAGTCATCACCAAATCAGTCATCAGCATATTTCTCTGGGACTTCCAGAGGTTTTTTTTTATTTCACTGGCCATAATGATTGTACAAGAACATAGCATTTAATGTCTTTTGGGATCACAGCAATTTCTGAAACCATAGCGGAGTTCCAGGGAGAGGCACCAGCCCTGGGACCAGCAGCCCCTCAGAGAACCACTTGCGGCCTTGTTTACTCACCAGTTTTCTTTTAAGTTGAGTCTTTTTTATTCAAGGAAATTTATTTAGAAGGAATCTTTATCACAATCATAAAGGGAAATCAGTATCACTTGTCATAAATAAAATGAAACTATACAGTAAATGCCATTTTTAAGTGGTGTTATTTAGTTCTAACTGAATATTGTTATCCGTGGAGTGCTCTGGATCTAAGGCTTGTCTCCCCTTATTGAATAGAGAGAAGTTAGTAACTACAGAGAGTCAGGTGTGAAGACATATTTGCACCAGAGAATGCTGTCTTTTAGCATAATCAGAAGTCTTGAAAGAAGATCAGAGGAAACTGACATTGAGTTCAATGTCAAAGGCAGGTCTGCACAGCATTGCTCAGGCCGCCGTGCTGGGCTTTCAGTGAGACTGAATGAAGTCTGAATGTGGTGCTGGACTAAGGTGGCCAATGATTGAATTTGAGGATTTGAGAAAAGGCACCAAAGAGCCTAAGAGGTGGGGATCATCTTTGCAGTAGTGGGAGTCCTGCTGTCTTGTAGGACTGTGTGACTGGAGTCCTGGAGCCACTACCCAGAAGTGGCCAGCAGCAAAGTGCTGGGGATGTAGCCTAGTCATAGAGAACTTGGATAGCATGTGTGAGTGCCTGAGTTCTCAGAAATGACCAGCTGGGACATAGCTCCATGGTTCCATGCTTGTCTAGTGTGTTACTCAGGGTTCTCTAGAGAAACCGAACCAATAGAAAGAATTGTATTAAAAGGGGATTTATTGGGTTAGCTTACGGCAGTCCCACAATAGCAGCCTGCAAGCCCCGAGAGTTAAGGAACCAGTAGCTGCTCAGTCCACGTGGCTGAATGCCTCAGCAGTCCCCACACAGCACTGAAGGCCTGAAGGCTTCCTGAGGAGCCAATGGTCTGCAGTTTACATGGAAGGCTGGGGAAACTTGGTCCCAATGCCAACAAAGGATAGCCGAACAGGATAGATGCAGGTGCAAGTTAAGATATCACCAGCCAGCTGCACCTGCAGCCAGGTGGGAGGAGGAGATCTTCTCCCAGAGCTTCCTTATATAAAGTCCTCTTCCAGAAGGGTTGCCCACTCTGAGGGAAGGGCTCACTCATAACCATCACACCTAGCATGCATAAGAGCCTGTGTTCGAAATCCCCAGCACTGGGGGAAACTCACAAAGAAAGAAACAGCAGCCAGTCCAGACAGCAAGTGGCAGCAGAGCTGCAGAAGGAAAACTGGCCTGTGCTTGGGAAAGGGAGGGGGGACATGTCTTGAAACAGGACTCTTGCTTCCCCTGAGCCTCTAAGAATGCGTCTTCCTCCCGCTGCAGCTCATGGTATCTTTAGAATCAAAGCTGCAACTGCGTGAAGAGCAAGTAATTCAATTAACTCTATAGTCTGTGATGGGGAGGAAAAAAAAAAAGACCATTTTGCCCAGCTTCAGTGAAGAACTAGTTTAACCCTGGTGCTCAGGAAATTCCCAGGCCAGACAGCATATTAAACCATCTCTTCAACTTAAGAACAATTACTGTCATTTATCAGCCTGAATAGCAATAATGCACAAATCGACAGCTTTCAGGAGGCAAAAAGCTAGCTAGGTGTAATGATATGCAAAGCCACAGCAGGTTACATTTCGAACTGTCTCCAGCCCATCAATACATCTCCCACTACCTACAATTTATCAATACAAATGTGGGACCCGATGAAGGCAAGACCAAGAAGATAAATATGAACGGTGTGAGGGGAGAAAGGGCTCAGGAATGTTTGAATTTTAAAATGATGAAGTACAGATCACATTCTTAAAGCATTTTACATGCAATGACCCGATCACATCAAGTTCTCTTCGGAAGGAGGAAAGGGAATAAGGGGATTTTTCTACCCCAAGGTTGCAGGCAGACACAGCCTTATTTCCTTTCTTCTTCCCAGACCATGTCTCTAGCCAACGTGTGTGATCAGTTAGGGCTCTAATAACAGTAATAATGCTTGTGCTAATTACAGTGATGGGTTTGCATACAGCCTTTTTTCCCTTAAATACTTTCACATCAATCATTTCAACATCGTCATATCTCCAAGAGGTAAGAAGACACAAATATTATGCCCATTTTGGATGAGGGGAAAACTGAGGCTTGCAGAGACTAAGATACCCTCCACAACACACGGGCACTGGCAGATCCAGGGCCCTCCAAAGCCACAGCCCACCCAAGACAAAACAAAGCTTGCTGGAAGGAAGCCAAGATCCATGTGGGGTTACGATGGACGGAGCAGGTACAAGGTGAAGACAACAGAATCCATGGCGGAGCACCCATTGGGTGACAGCAGCTGGCAAAGGTGAAGATGAGGCCAGGCATGGGCATGCGCCCGGCCATAGTCCCACCTGTCACATCCCCAGCCCCCTGGCATCTTGCAGAGCAGGGAATGCAGGGAGGTGAGCAGATGTAGGAATGGGGTCCCATGGGAGCCATTGATACAAGTCAGCCACACGGAACTCCCAGCCCACTGTCTCAAGGGGGTTTGGGGGAGGGCCCATCGTGGTGGTATCTTTATTCTTCACCTTCCCACGATTTTCACAGACCTATTCAGCCCCGTCCCCCTCTGCCATGCAGTCTCCTGCCCTCCCTCAATGTCACGTTTAATGGATTCTTAAAGCTATACAAAAGGATTTGTTTTCCTGACTGTTTAAAGGGGAGGGGGTTCTTCAATTCTTGTCTTTTTTAAAATTATTTGTTTGTAAGCAAGCACAGTGAGAAAGAGAGAGAATGGGCACACCAGGGCCTCCAGTCGCTGCAAAGGAACTCCAGATGCACAGGCCATTTTGTGCATCTGGCTTTATGTGGGTACTGGAGAATTGAACCAGG
>PVHP010037122.1:0-17561 GCA_004024765.1 Zapus hudsonius
AGAAGATAAACAAAAAGCTGGGCTTCAGTTATAGCCAAGCCTTCCAAAAGAAATAAAGTGAATAGTTAATCCTGAGAGTACTGGAATTTGCTGACTGTTAGCCAAAAGAACATTAGGAGATTGCCTATGTGTCTCTGCGTGCTTGAATTTAAATTCTCAACTCCCTGCTGAATCAAGAGCAAAAAAAAAAAAAAAAAAAGACAACAGCAGGACCACAGACACAGATGTACTAAGGATTGTAGAGATATAGTTCCTACCCACAAGTGTGCGAGTGTGTGTGTGTGTGTGTGTGTGTGTGTGTGTGTGTGTGTGTGTGTTGGGAGGCAGGCTTGTGGCCAAGAGATGGACTTGTAACTGATAGCATCACAGTCCCTTTTGCCAATCAGAGCTAAGCTACCATATCCTCCGAGACTGCTCCTGATGATATCCAAGGCTGCCATAGTGAAAACATATAGGCACCCCCATCCTAGATCAGTCATAGGCAGCTTGGTTTTGAAGATGTTTTTGTTTATGGTGATGTAAGGCTTCTAGTTTGGAGGTTCAACTAAGCTTCACTCCAACTCAGTTTTTGCCTTTGCAGTGTGTGTGAGTAGAATACATGCACATATGCTTTCCAGCAATCTCTCAGAATGTTGAATCATACCTGGCCACAGAAAACCACAGAACTAACATCAATTTCCACCGAATTTTGCACCTGTGATAGTCCAGAAAACATCACTTTGGGCACAGAAGAAAAACAGCTCCTCAAATACATTCTTGGTGATCAGACTTTGGGTGAAACAACATCTCCATGTTTCTCAACCTTTCCTGTCCAAGGCAGCCACATGGCTGGCTCCATTGCAATGAGAAGAAATGGGTTTGCAGAGCACAAACAAAGGGAAAAAGAAAAGAAAAATCAAGAGCTGAAGGAAGGAAACCAAGATTCCAGATCCAATTATCAAGGGATCCATCAATGCTATGTGGCCCTAGAAAAACTATTTCCTGCTCTGGCAAAGTTAACTTTGGGGCCAGTTTCACTCCCTATATTCCCAGGACTTTCCCTGCATCCCCAGTCTGTCCATGTTTTGAGTTTACACTTTGGATTAATGCCTCACTGTCTGCCTGGCTCTCAGCTATGCTTCTTCAACTTGTTTCCAACTATGAGTCAATGCTTTTTAAGACCAATAGCTTGGAACCTCCATTTTCTTTCTGAGTTTGGGCTCCTTGTTGAGTTTCTAACCAAACATTTAAGGTCTAGTTCCCAAGCTTACTGGAATCTGGCAAGTTCTGTTGTTGGCCCCATTAAGGCTATAATCCGTTGTACATTTAAAAGGGTGAAGCTGAATAAATCAATAGTAGCCATGATTATGTGTATTTTAGCCTCAAATAAAAATGACTTTTCTGATGTAGGTTTTTCAAAATCTACATGTACTGTTTCTGGTAAAATGCTCCATTTCCTTGTCAGCAAAAAAGAGAAATGAATGAGGTTTTTCCCTTGTTTTTGAGTATCTGAAAAGAATTTATGGAATTTTGTAACTTGGTGATTAAGATAACATATACGAAAAATAGTACAAGTATTCTACATGTGTTTATGGTTTTTTTATGTGAACACTGACCATCTGAAGATAAACTTGTGTCTTAGCTTATCACAAGTCTACAGTTGAGTAAGACTTCTAAAGGAAGTAGTTTTTTAACTTTGTGAAGTTTTGCATACTAATATCACAATCAGGAAGTAGTTTTATTAATTCTCTAGAAAAATTCTATCAAGATGAATCACGCAAATGAATGATACCTTCAGAGATGCCTGCCTTGTTTTCCAGTTTTGTTAATGTGCTACTGAAGATTTGAATAGAAATTTAAATTCAACTTTTAGGATCCCTTTCCCTACACTTCATTAAAGCCAATTTTCTTTCAACTAATACTATTTCTCTATAGAACCCAAGCCACATAGTGGCAGGACAGCTGTCTTGGAGAGTAACATGCTATTTACTTAATAAAGACAATATGATTCTTTCTGCATTTTAAAAACCAGGACAATTGGTTAAATGTTGATTTGTGTGTGATTCACATTATTCCATGGAACAAGTTTGAATGTTCTTTGAAACAAAGGTCAGTTGAACTCACTTAACCTCTTGGAAATTTTTATAACTTTCTTAATTGCTTAGGATTAGTCTATTGAATTTAATATACTATCCATGTGGAAATGCAGTCAATACATTTAGTTTTAGTTCTCAATGGGATGTTCTTAAATGGAAATACGTGTCGCTGGAAAAAATTATTCACAACTATGGATTTTTCTCAACAGAAGTGGACAAACATACTGAAATCAAAGTCACATCAGAAAAACTGACCCATAGTAATTTGCTGAAGGGAAGTTCATGTATACTCAGGACTCAAAGAGCTCCAGCTCTGGCTGAAGACTTTGTAAATAAATCTTGTGCAGCATAGTGGACTGGAGGTTAGAGGCTATTTAGTATAAATAAGCAAAAACGGAGCTTGTATTTGACATAGTATTTTAAGGAAGGACTTTACCCCAAAGTTTTCAAAAACTGGAATTCATAATAAAGACAAATATATCCTTGGGAATGCAGTAGGTAGATAAAAAGATAATCAATTATTTCACATTTTAAAATAAACATACAGACACCTGGAATTATGATTTGAAATATCCTCATGATGCTGATCCTGGGAATATGCTTTCAATTTCAACACTTGAATTTGTGATAACATTGGATTTTATTAAGGGAAAGAGACAGCTGTGTCAATTATAGAATAGGGTTTTCATTTCTATCTTTCAGTTTCTCATGACAAACTCGAGCAGGCCTGTGTCTTCAGTGTACAGTGAAATCTCTGCAACTCTAGCTGCAGGAGCTAACGTTATATGAAGTTTTCAAATATCACTCATTCTTCTGCTTATTTTTATCTTAAAAAGTCCAGTAAACTGATGCTTTATTTATTGAGGAAGGCATATTTATCTACTACAGATCAAAGAGAAAATAGTGCTATTCCCACGTCTGTGGAAACTCAAGGGATGATTTGCTCAAGTATGCCTTTCAAGAGAGGGATGATGGAGTGAGGATTTGGAGTTTGGAGGAGAGGAGTAAGGAAAGAATAGAAAAAAGACATATGTGCTTGGGAGAAGATGCAGTATTTATACATATATACCCATGTTCCACATTTCTTCTTAAATCTCAACATACCTACAGGCAGTCTGTAGTCTGGAGTCTCTACTCTCCACCTTTTTTTCTTTTCTAATGAAAACTTAGGAACCAGCTCATTCATTGTTTCTCTCTCTCTCTCTCTCTCTCTCTCTCTCTCTCTCTCTCTCTCTCTCTCTCTCTCTCTCTCTCTCTCTCTCTTTCTCTCTCTCTCTCTCTAACACACACACGCACAGAAGAACCAGAGAAAATACTATCTATCCCTTTCACTACCTAATGTCTTGACTCTCAAATTTCTGTGGAGAACCCTGGAGGCTCCTTAACCTCAATTCAGTTGAATTCATTTAAGAAGTATTATATTTCACTGGAGACCATCTGCTTTGATTCTCTCTCTTTGTTTCTCCTTTCTTATGAGTAAGCTTGAAAAACATGATCCATTACTTCCACCTTTAGAAACCTTCCTTCCTATTAAAAGCAAGTTATATAAGGAGCAGATGAGGGTTGTTTATATGAAATCTCTTATTTCAGTTCGAGGTGCCTTATTTGAAGCTCGCTCTCTTTTTCCTTCTCCTGACCTGAGTAATCTATCATCAACCCATAGTACAGCAAGTAAAAAAGATGACCAAGCTAGCCTGGCAAAGTATTTTCATATTGCCTCTGAAAGAGCCTCATATGAGGCAAATTAAAGTCCATTTGATTCAGTATGTTATTACCAACAAAAATCAAAAGAATATGTCTGGGTTGGAGAGATGTTTTGGCAGCTAAAGGCATTAACTTGCAAAGCCTGGCTGCCCAGGTCCGATTCCCTAGTGCCCACATAAAGCCAGTCGCACAAAGTGGCACATGCATCTGGAGTTTGTTTGCAGTGGCAGGAGGTCCTGGCATGCCCATTTTTCAATCTCTCTCTCCTTACAAATAAATAAAATATTAGAAAAGAATACGGCATAAAGTTTAAAATTTAGGGTCTCCTCAGACTCTCAATAACGTTCAGCATTAGGAGATTACAGCTAGAATGGACTTCTGTTTCTCCATTAGGTCCAAGACCCTTTATTATCTTATAAAAAATAAGAATAGTAACTTCTGACACATATTACACAAACTATAGGACTTTTTATTTCACATGTTGTCTATCTATATATTTCACATGATCCAAATTTCTTAGAAGAACCATCAAGGCTAAAATTATTACTCTCAATGTATAGTTGAGAACAGTTACATTAAGAATCTCTGGGAGGGTTTAAATTTTTTAAAGGGTGAAACAAGTGGGCACTTAAAAATTACTCTGTTTAGACAAAGTTTTCAGGGCACAAAAGTAGATGTGAGAGAGTTCCTTATTATGCCAGTCTCAGGAAATCACAACGTCAGCCTGGACTGTCATCAGGGGATGGTGAGGAGTTTATAAAGTCAGTAGAGATTTAGTTCATAGAACCAAATGAGGGACATGCTGAGACATTTGTTGTAGGACATGAGAAAATGGGAAGCAGAAGCCAAATCCAGCATTCAGATTTTGACTAGAAGAACTGTGTGGACATGGAGGCACTTGTGAAGATGGAAAACCTTGGCAAAGGCTGTAGCACTGGGGTGAGGAAGGAAGCAGATGAGGGTGCCAAGAGCAAGCTGTTCAGACACTGGAAGCATTTCAAATAGGCTTTTGATTGGAGGGGGGTCTGGGAATGCTTGCATATCCTACCAAACGCTCCGTCAACTCTTCCCCTTGCCCATGTGGACAATCCAAATGGAACTCTGGCCTTGGGGTTGATCACATTTTCTCAAGGTGGACATTTACCAGCTCATGAAGATAAAACCATATAATCTCCTTGGATGGCAAGATTTTGAAAGAAAGGGTATTATTGGCTTAGAAGGATCAGTAGTGTTGTAGGGACATCATGTCAGCCTAAACTAAGAATCTGAAATTTTGGTGTGTCTGATCAGCCCCTGCAGCTAAAAGCTCCAAGAAGCTATGTGGGTGAAGTGATTGTTTAGTAGGAAAGTATCAAAGGCCAACAATGGTCAACAACAGAAGTAATGAAATGAAAAAGTAATCTTTTGTTAATGCGTTTCATAGCCTTAGTCTGGCCCTGGCGGAGGTAGGGGCTTCAGGGAGAATCTGAGGAACTATGAACTGTCTTTGGGGACAAGGTGGAGAAACAGGGTTCACCATACTTAGCCACGCACAGGCTGGTTCTGAAATCACACCAGTTGTCTGAGCTTGAAATTTGCACTTCTTGTCATTACTTTCAGCCAGAAGCCAGGGTCAAGTGCTACTCTCAGAGTCTTTGCTTGCCAGAGCCTGGGTAAGGCATGCCAGACAGAATGACGCAGTGAGAGCTTGTGAGCATTGTTCCATGAATTGGGGGCTATAGAAGAAGCATTTAACAGTGAAATGACACTCAGAGGGTGTGGGATTTGAATTGCTTGTGGAGAGGCTTGGAGGAAGTGGGGATTGTGATAGAAAAGTCATTTTTTAAGCTAAAATGTACTTCAGAAAAACTGCTGAAAAACATTTAAGCACCACACCATGTCACACTTCCAGAAGTTCTGACTTAGAAAGCATGGAGGGGTGGCCTGTGAGCAGTGTCATGCGCAGGCTCTGGGGGTGATTCCATGAGATGCCTGGGTTAGAACCACTGCCTTCATCACGGTCAAGGCAGAAGTTGGAACAGAGCAATGGAAGAAGTTCAGGCATTTCAAATTATCTTCTTTTTTGACATTAGTGCCTTATATCCTCTGCCCTTTTCTCCAGCTTCCCAAATCTTCATTAAGACAACTTTCTTCCCCTCATGTTGGTTTTTTGTAATTCATCACTGAAGGCTTCTCTGCAGGAGAATTGCTGGGAGGCATAGTCAGCCTTAAGCTTGCAGATTCTTCAGTCTTGGACTCAGATGAAAAGAAAAGTTAAGAATGTAAACATCCTTTTTTCTTCCTTAGAAGAAAATGGTCGGCCATCTTATTTTGTTTGATCAGATCAATGTTAAATAAGTCTGTGAATATTTTTGAAAGATCTCTCTCTTCCGCTATTCCTACAGCTTGTTCTACTGTTATTTTTTGCTTAAAGGTTATCAATGGAATGTAGACATCAAAGTACCTTGAGATCCATCTCTCTAGACTTGCTCCACAGGCTATAAAGATAGAAATATAAAAATTTCTGTGGAGTTGTAAGCCTCAAAAATAATCTTTCAGCACATACATACACCTCGCTCCACTTCATTTATAGTATTAAAAATAAGCTGGGCTAGTGACCTAATTCTGGTTCAATGATTCTCCTATTCCTCAACATTCTTTGAGATTTTCATTATCATAGATTTTTTTTTGTCTTCTGGAAATAGATCTAAAATGCGATAAGTGTATTAATTTTTTCCGGTGTAAGAATTCAGGATGTTAGATCCATTCATTGAGGAAGCAGAGGTCAAAATGACATTAGGACTTAAACATATCAAAGACTAGATCTGGTGATAGTCGGAAGAAGCCATATTTAGCAGTCTTAGGATGTCATCTCAGGGGAAGAGGTGTGACTTTCTAAAGAGGGAAGTTTGGTCTTGGGAATGCACTAACCTAGTGGGCTGCCCAATCAGCCACTGGGAAGATCAGCCCAAGTGCTCTGCTGGAGAGACACATTCTCATCAGATAAGTCTAAACATCTGGGAGCTTTTCATACCATGAGAAAGGAAGTCCTGTCCTTTCAACTGAGAACTGTAGAATGTCTCACCTATTTTTTTGTTTGTTTGTTTTAATTTGAGACAGGGTCTCATGCTTGCCTTGATATCACAATGTAATCGAGGATTCCCTAGAAGTTCTAAATCATCTTGCCTGCACTTTCCAGGAGCTTGGGAATACAGGTATGAACTAATATTATACCTGATTTATGCTGTTCCTCAGACTGAATTCAGAGCTTTATACATGGTAGGCAAGCACTCTATCAACTGAGCTACATCCCTAATCCCCCCTGACTTTTAAAATGCTCCATATGCTATTTTTATTAGCTTTGTGAGAAAAATTTAATTTAAAAGTTGATTATGCTAACTAGAGATACACAATCATTACGCGACAATTGAACATTCATAGATGCCATTTATCTCTTAAAATTTAATGTTTAGCACACAATATACGGAAAAGAATTTAACCACACTTTCTTCTTCATCTTCCTATTCTTCTTCCTCTTCCCCCTTTTCTGCTTTCTCTTCCTCTTTTATGAGACAGGGTCTTGTTATGTTGCTCAGGCTTCCCAGAGCCTCATAATCCTCCTGCCTCAGCCTATCAATGCTGGAATTACAGATGTGGGCCACTGTGATTGACTTTTAAATCCTTATTATTTTTCGATTTACCTAGTTAGTTTGCATTTATGACTCACAAGATGAAAAGAAACTATTTCTCCAAAACTTAGCTTCTTTGTTGAGTGACTTTAAATAATCCATCTATCCTTACCAAATTTTAGTTTTATAAACTCAGAATTTAAAACAAATTATAGAAGTGATTTTGAAATTTAAGACATATCTAAAAACTTTCTCAAATATTTTTCAGGCAACCCTTTTGATTATATAAAAAAACAACTAATAACATAAGTGATTAAATCAACAATCCCATTTCAATGGATACAACTTGAAGAGCTTTATGGGACAGTGTTAGCCCTAGACATGCATTTTCCATCCTGAAATCTCTGCCAATTTGTATCTACAGTGGAATAATGACATATGACCTTTACTAAAAGTTAGTAAAAAAGAAAGAATGAAAGGAAAGTCTTCTACTGTTCCAAGCTTATTGACAAAAATAATCAAACTTGGCTCCATTTTTAAATGAAGACATCATGTGGTTTGCCCATAAAACAGCCCATGGTCAGGGGTGACATTGGAGAGAGCTCCAGACCATTTGTAGTGGCCTGCTTCTTCCTCCAGTGGCCTCCACAAGACGTAACAATAACTTTCCATTTAGATGATTACCATGTTCTCAACTGTATGAAAATTGTCTTTTTAAATGCCCCTATTTTTGTTGGTCTCTGGTTTGTAATGTAAGTAAAAGAAGTCCTCGAACTTTCCCATCCTCTCCTTTCTGCTGTCCTGACATCTCTCCATGTGAACAAGCTGATGCCAGTAGCTGAATCCAGAAATATAAATTTATTGGAATGTTCATTATCCTAGAAGGAAATTTAAAAAGAACAGTGCCAGTATTTCATAATGATTCAAACTGTCATGCAAACAAATGCTTTACTAAAGGAAAAGAGACAAAGGTCATTTCCTTGAGAATCAAAAGACACAAATTAAATGGCCATATAACACATGTTCTATAGATTTTGGGGATGATGTCATTTCATTAAAAGTGTTCTTTTTCCATATTATTCTTATATGTATATTTTATTTGAAAGTTATTCTGGAAAAAACAAAGAAATGAGGGAAATTGTGGATTTAAAATATTTTTCTTAAACTGGTATAGGCTTAAATTTTGAGTTTCCTGCTACATCTATAAACCTTAACCCTTAGAAGAACCAGGGGGAAAGCAGAGCACTCTGGAGAGATATTTATTATAAAGTTTAAAATAGAATTAGTAGATGAGAGAAAACCAGAAAGGAGCACATTAAAGAGGGATAAAGACTTCAGGGGATAAGGTAGGGAAGGTAACAGATCTGAAGTGATACAAAAGTAAACAGGGGAATACTGGAGGGCTGGAGAGATGGCTCAGAACTTAAGAGCACCTCTTGTATAAGCACGAGGGACTAAGGGAGCCTGAGACTTGCCTGAGTTTGATTCCCCAGAACCCAAGCAACACAGCTAGGCATAGCCATAGATGCCTGGAATCCCAGTCCTGTGGTGAGCAGAAACCAGAGACTCCCTAGGGTTCACAAAAATGGCAAGTTCTGGAATCAGTAAGAGATCCAGTCTCAAAGATATAAGCAGATGAGTGCTAGAAAAAGAAGCATGCGCCTACACACACATGTGCATAGACCACATACACCAGCGCACACACTAGAAACGTCACTACACATACTACACACCTGTATATGTCAACAAGAGGAGGGACACTGGAGTGAGAGAGTTAAAGCAGGATAAAGCACACAAAGATGGGGTCCAGGCAAGGAGGGAGAGACTTAACCAAAATGAAGTTCATGTATAATAAACAATAAAAATGTTCTCTTACAGCTATTTTGTAAGAAATCCAGGAATCATCAAACTGTTATGAGGATTAAATAAATTTTCTCTCCATTAAATTCAGTCTGGAGTCTATGCTTGTGTTGGTGAGCTTCATCTCATTCATGTCTTTTTTCATAGTTTCCATATCAGCCATTAACTGCTTCATGTTTGCATTGCAGTTGTGGTCAGGAGTCATATTATTCTCTCTTTGGGATTGTATTTTTGTTGTCTCCACTTCCTTGCCACTTTCCTGTTCCATAATGGGACTAGAGGCCCTGAGTTGGGGAGATCCATCTTTAATTTCTGTGGGTTTTTTTCATTGGTTTCTGCCCATGTCCAGGTAGGGGAGTGGGTCTCAGGCACCCTGGGGAGTGCTATTCAGCCCACTTTACTTCCAGTGGAATGATCACCAGGTTTGATCTTAAACAGAGGTCTTTCCTGCTGGGGTGTTCTGCCCCCGGTCAGGCTCAGATCTTTACCTGTCTGGATCCCTATGTATGTGACTATTTAGTCTTAGAGCCACCTCATAGGCCCCTGTCCCTGATTGGTATGCTGCAGTAGAAACAGCCCCAGCACCCCAGGCTATAGAGCCCAGTGTTTTCCCACCTAACTGCAGCAAGCAGATTTGGAATGCTATCTCCCCCACTAGGGGCAGAGACTCAAGACTCTAGACTCTCCTTGGGCGAGTACTTGGTGGACCTGTTCTGATTCCACGCTCTAACCCAGCCTCAGCCGCCCAGACTCAAGAGCCCCTTGAGAGCTTTGTATTGCTCATGTAATCTGTGTTTTCAAATTCCTGTGCCCCCCTGGCAGTGGCACATGGTCCCTGGTACCCACCAAAGCCACCTGTTCCGCGTGGTCCCTGGTACCTGCCTGAACCAGCCTCTGCCCTCCCAGCACTGGCAGAGGTTCCCAGGTAATTGCCTGAGGTCTTGCCCTGCCCAGCAGCTGCAGTCCGAAGTGGGCTTCCGGAACCAATCTAGGTCAGTTTGCCCAAGGAACTCGCCTGCCTTTGTACGTGGGGGGGGGGTGTTCATGGAGAGAACTGCGCCCAAGGGGTGAGGGAAAGGTGCTCAACCGGCAAGGGTTTGGCAAGGCCTGGGAGGAGACAATGGGTGATGGTGGGACTGGTGCAGGAGCTTGGGAGAGGGTAGGCTTGGGTTCAGGTCTGGCTGTGGTCCAGGGTTTGGATCCCAGCTGGAAAATCAAACCTTTATGGAGAGAGTCCTGTCTCATCCACCATCTTGCTCCGCCCCTCATATTTTAACATTTTTGACAATAGGGACGAGTCCAGAGAACATTATGGCAAGTGAAATAAGCCAGGCAAAGATAAACAAGTGACTTCATCCATATGTATCATCTAAAAGATTTGATCTCATGCAAGTTGAGAGTAGAACAGTAGTTGAGACTATAGAGAGTGGGAAGGGGCAGAAGTGAGAAGGGGCAGTGGCTAGGGGTAAGACATCCTGGTGTACACAGTAAGGAGACGAGCCACAAAACAGGCACTTATAAAGCTGTTTTTGATAATAAAGAAAATAATTTTTAAAACCTGGTGTCTTTTAATTTGGCCCCAATACAGAATGGAAGCCTGACATTTTGTGTCTTTTGGCATATGGAACTTTCCACTTGAGACATATTGTAGGGCAGACAGAGCTCCAAAGATAAGGACAATTATACATGAGGAAGAAGATGCATTTTGGAAAAAAAAAATCATGTTGTAGAAACTAGATGAATCACCTCAATGATGAACAATTTTTTTCAGGCCATCTTGAAATACTGTAGCCAAGACAATGATGGGTCAATGAGGGGTAGGGTCACACCTTGCCTAGGACTACTTAACTAGTCTTGCTTTCTGCTCTGCTTTTGAAGTTAACCCTCATGCCAGTAGGGTGACCATAAAATTGGGTGTCACTGCTCTCCTTTATCTCTCTTCTTTCCAATGTGGCTACACTCAATAAATCTTCTGCCTCTGCTTTTCACCATTATTCATCCCTATTTAGAGTATAGGAAAGGGTGCCTGAGCTTGGCTTGTGGTGGCAGCTAGAGTACAGATTTTATACAATACTCTAAGAACCTGGGTGAGCTGAGTCAGGATAAAAGGAACTTTTTTTGTGGTGTGAGCCATTTACACATTGACCCTAGATCTAAGGTGAGATGGTCCCATAAAGCTTTTAGAATCACTGAGTCCAGAAGCATTTTCTTTTCTTTCAACTTGGACTGGCATGTGCCAGTAGTTGAAGCAGAGATCTGAGTGTTTGGATTCTTTGGGCCAAGTGCTGACAACTCTGAGGAGGTTCTTTCTGATTGGTGCACACAGGCCTTGCTGTTTGTTTTCCTGGTCAGTGTGGAAACTCTTTTGAGCTGCTTGGAGCCTTTTGGAAGTAACTTGAATTTCTGCAATTTTTCTTACAGGAAGTCTGGGTTCCTCTTTTGGGGGGGATCATCAGAGCAATTAGGGTTCTGTTGAACCATTTGAATGACTTGCTATATGTCTGATAGGCCTTGACTTTGTGAGTTATTAAGAGCAAAATTGGAGTTCTCTGAATTTTTTGTGCATCTTGTGGTGCTAATAGGGAAGCTTGGATTTTATAATCATGTATTGGTAAGTAGCAAGCAAGGATAGAAGGTACCCGAAGAAACAAGGTTGCTTAGGGGATTTCTATCGTAATTTGTGCAATCGTTGAAAATACTAAGTCTGTACTATGTTGGTATTTTCAATGGAGAATTCTAGATGATAGGCTTTTATAAACTTACGTTGACTCATCTAAGAGTACACTTGGAATTAATGTAGTTGATTTTACTTATCAGTCTGTGTATCTATGATGATTGTCTTAATGAAAGTTGAAAATTCTTTTGGCAGTAGCAACAGTCTCATTAGAGATTTACCAAAATGAGGGTCCCCTGACTGTGATGAGAAGAGCAAAATGCTCCCTCTTTCTGGCTCACTATGGGTGGCTGTAAGGGATTAAAGCCTTAGTGGAGATGTTGGTGGTACCCAGCCTCATGACAAGTAATGGTCCCACAGGGAATCATATTCAAACCACATATTACAGTTCTGGCTTAAAAGGAACTCTAGAAGCTCCCCTGGGAGCATCACATAATGTTAGTCAAGCTGCACAGTGCTAGCCCCATTTAACCCGAGCTAAACATCTCTTAATGTTGGGCCTTCCCAAGACATATAAAAGGACATGCCCAGCCCAATGATGATACCCTGGGAAGGAATTCCCATTAAGCAGCAAACATTACTGACCCAAAATACTATTTAGCATTCACACTTTTTCTTCAGCCATCAAGATAAGCCTCTAACCTAAATCTGGTAATTCCAGGGCTTTATCTGAGGCCTGGATAAGTGTAGATATTGAAATGCTAATTTTGAGCACCCTGGTGGAATGATTAGTATACACTGTTTTCAAATAGCATTTCCTTAAGCCGAAGCTTATAAAAAAACAAAAACCCAATCTCACAAGAAGTTTTATATATAACTGGGTTGACCAAAACCAAAATGTTTATAAGGTATTTAATGTTTTTATATTCAAAAGAATTAGACTTTTGTAACATGATCACTTACTTTTAGTAAGTTTTCAAAGGGTCTAACTTTAAAATGACATGAATTTAATGTTTCCTGTTAAATTTTGCCAGTTTTTTTTATAGAATCAGGGTTCATTTAATTTCTAATTAGACTGGAATCTTTTAATAATCACTTTATAATTCTGATTAAATAAAACTAACACATACATTGTGACTTTTCAGTTTCTCATGAAATGTACACTTTTTCTAACATCCAGGCAAATTTAAGTGCCTTTCTCTTTCTTGTTCAAATAATAACTTTAAAAAATTCTTCAAAAAAAATAAGCAGATTTTCATGGGTTCAAACCTTTAAACCTGTCCTAAAACATAAATGGGGGAAAACAAGTTCTGTTACACTTTTAGCAACAAAACTCTTAAAAGAAATAGCCCTTCAACATGAACAATTTGTTGTGAAGTCCACTAAAAAACAGTCACGTCCTAAATTATTCACTTTGGAAATAGCAAAATATCACAGAAAGGCAAGATAAATGATTGCTTTTGAAACACATCAGGCCCCAATGTATATTAACAAAGAGTTAATTTCTTTTAAAAAAACATTTTTATTGATTGATTTGGCAGAGAGAGGGAGACTCTCAGAGAGTGGATGAGTCTCCTGTCACTGTTTGAAAACTCCAGATACATGTGCTGTCTTCTGCATCTGGCTTTATGTGGGTACAGGGGAATCACACGGGGACATTAAAATGTGCAAGCAAGCACCTTTAACTACTGTGCAATCTCTCCAGCCTCTAGTTTATAGCATAGAATCTTTTTTTATATTTTATTTATTCATTTTTCAAGCAGAGGGAGAGAGAGAGAGAGAGAGAGAGAGAGAGAGAGAGAGAGAGAGAGAGAGAGAGAGAGAGAGAGAGAGAACACCAGGCCCACCACCTTATGGGTCTGGCTTATGTGTGTACTGGGGAATGAAACCAGGGGCCTTAGGCACAGGAAGCAAGTGCCTTAACCGCTGAGTCTTCTCTCCAGCCCTCTAGCATAGAATATTAATCTACACAAAAGAAATGTGCTTGAGATGCATCCTATTCATTTAGAAAACTTATAGTTGCTTTCCAAGGTTATACTTGGAATAGGCTTTGTTTCCAGGCTTGAGGGAATAGTTGGAGAAAGGAAATACAATTGTCTGTCATTCCCCACCACCAAGTTCCAGAAAGAGCATGCTTTCTTTATCAAGGCTCCTATACTTTCTGCTGTTCAGGGTAGTCATTGTAATGTAATGGATGTAATGGAGTAATGGATGGAAAGGACAGAATATACAGCCTTCTCTGGTTACTTTTGTTGTCTGTCACCCAACAGCTTCTCATCCCCAAGACCTGTTTCTTCCCTGTTTCTGCACATTGAAATCATCTCTGAGACATAGCTGCAGAGTAACAAAGGTCTCTAGGTCATATCTGAGCATATGTTTTAAAACTCAATTTTACTCGATTTTAGATTATTTTTAATAAACTTTACACTGAAGCATATACTGTACTTTAACAGAGAAGAGTGATAAAAACATTGTGTATAGCTCAAAGAATCTTTACAAAATGACCACATTTATCTAATACCCAGTAGTTGCCTACACTGGCAAGTTGGAGCTTACTACATAAGCCTCCAGATTTATCATGAAAATTTGATAAATCCCACTGTATGGAGCTCACATTACCACTAGCCATAGTCAGCTTCAAGGAAACACAGCTGTTCCCATAGGTAGAGCACATGCTGTCCGTTTTCCACAGTCCTGAATACCCTCCACTGTGAGGGCAAGTGTGGGTGGCCAGTGCCAAGTGCAAGAAATGAAAGCTAGAGATTACAGACGTGAACAAAGAGAGCCCATCCTGCAAGAAAACTTTGAGTAGAATGCAGAAACTAATGAAATGTTACTAGAAAAACAAGAATTTTGACCCAGCTAAATGAAAGGACCAATAGGAATGCAGATTCTCTTTGACTGTGAATTACAATTACATTACTCAGAACTGATCTTGTTCAGGAGAAGGTTGGCGGGGTCCTGGATGGGAGCTGCACATTCCATTCACCTGAATCACATGATATGTACCCAAAAGACTCTTTTTGCTCTCCTGAAAGGTATTAACTTTCCCAGCTTCTATTAATTCTTCTTGGGTTGGGCTGTGTCTTGAACCTATATCTACACACTACCAATATGTAAAGATTGGATGGACACATTTAGATCCTCCCAGTGTGTTTTACCCCTTTAAAGCTGACTATGTACCTTTAAGTTAATTCTGGAAGATGACTGGCTACTTCTGTTTGTGGCCATTTGCTAAATGCTAAGTGGGGTTGTAGCAGTGACTGTGCATTACTACCCGGTAGCAGCTGCCACATTTCCCCTCATCCAGCTTTCTACCAGAGCACTGATTTTGATTTGGATGACTTAACTTTTTCAGAGGGCCATGTGTTTTCCTAATCTCATCACTTCCATCCCATTCTTCCTGCCAGGGTTTTGTGTAATGCATTTGTGATGAAGGCACCATGAGGGGAGTCTACTGGGAGACCTCTGGAAAATTTTGTCATAGTTAGAAAGAGACAGAGGAAAGAATAGTATTTTTCTTGAATCCCAGCCTGAGTATAAGCCTCTACTCTGAAGAATGCATTGTGAAAACAAGAAAGATCTTCAGTTCTTGATGGTGCTGAACTAAACAATCCTGACACTGTCTAACCTCAGCACTTTAAAAAACTCATTATTGGCATGGATTCATTAAAAAATTCATTATTGGCATGGATTCATTAAACAAAGTGCTAAGTTTCATAAAGACAGTTTCTTTCAAGTATATCATGTACTTCAATGGTACTCACATCTTTGTATTCTTTCCCTTCCCCTCCTCCACTCGTCTCCTTCCTTCCAGTGGACTGTCTTGCTTTCATGTCCTCTGTGTGTGTGTGTGTGTGTGTGTGTGTGTGTGTGTGTGTGTGTGTGTGTGTGTAGCTTTATATATGTGTGTAGGTATACAAAAATCTAAGATCCTCAAATGAGACAAAACATCCAGTATTTATCTTTCTGCATTTGGTGTGTTCACTGAATATGATATCAAGTTGCATTCATTTTCCAGCAAATAATATAATTGTTTTTCTCTTTATGTCTCCATTGTGTATTTGTTCCACATTCATTTCATCCATATGTTGATGGACATCTAGGCTTGTTCCCACAACTTCACTACTATGGATAGTGCTACAATCAACATGGTTGGTTAAGTATTATTGTTGGATGTTGACTTTGAGTCTTTGGGGCATATACCTAGAAGTGGTACAGTGGGTCATGTGGTTAACTATAGAACATGTACGCCCACAAGCTAGGGATTTGCTCGGTGGCTATGCCAGTCCCCTTCAGCCTGATGCTCACAGAACTAAAGAATAAAAGATAGGATGTCTCTTAGGACCAGTGCTGAATGAGGAATCAGAAAACTGGCTGTTTGGCTCAGAGTTTCCTGCTATAACAAATTGTGTACCTTCACTGCACATGAAAAGTTATGTCTCAGATTTCAGAAAGTACACTTGTAATATCCCAACCGTTCCAAAATGAAATTGTTTTCTTTTAAAACGATGTGTTCTAGACACTCAATGGTAAGGCATTCTATCTCCCATGTATACACTTTGGAATTAAAAAACATTATTTATGTATTTGCAAGCAGAGATAGAGAGAAGACAGACAGATTGGAGGGAGGGAGAGAGAGAGAGAGAGAGAGGGAGGGAGGGAGAGAGAGGAGAGTATGGGCATGGCAGTGCATCCAGCTGCTGCAAACAAACTCCAGATGCATGCACCACTTTGTACATCTGGCTTTACATGGTATTAGGGAATCAAACCAAGGTCCTTGGGATTTACAGGTAACTACCTTAATTGCTGAACCATCTCTCCAGCCCCAACTTTGGAATTTTAAAATTCTCAATTACACAACAAATTTCCCTTCTAACCATAATAACTGAAATGGCATTTCCCTCTCAAGATTCTAGGACTTTTTATTTTTAATAATGACAATTACTGGGATAGAGACTAGGACTCACTTCTGGCCCTAAATAAAAGGTCATTTTTTTTCCCTTCACACTATCATTTCTGTTTAAATTAATGTCTGGATAAAAAACATTTCAACATAGCTAAAGAATGATAGATTAGTATAACACTAAGGATAAATGTTATAAATGAGTTCAAGACCAACCTGGGCTACAAAGCAAGACCCTGTCACAAAAATAATAATAAATGCCTTGAAAAATGTTTTTTTCTGTACACAATTTCATTAGAATAGAGATAGCATACAGAGACGAATAATTATGTTATTTTTTATCATTCATCTGTTGAAAAGCCTCATATCAATGCCAAGATGATTAACAACGGGCAAGGAAGAATTCAATGTTTTCTAAGTCCTACAAATCTATCGTCTCAACTTTTTAGATGGAGTAAAGCTAAAACACGACATTAAATATGAACTCAAATAGAATCATAGTCAACTGGGCTTTTATGATCTAATTTAGCCATTTTATGTTATAGCTTTATGTTTCAGTGTAAGTCTAAGTTGATTACCTACCCCCTTTGTTTACAGTAGTCAGGAGTGAACCTAAGGTTTTGTGCAAACTCTGTTCCAGCTGAGACACATTCCTAGTCCCTAGTAAATAAAATCCTTAAAACAACATAAATGTGTTAGTATTCCCCCCACTGAATCTGGCATGTGTATCAGTTTCCTAGGGCTGTTTGGAAGAAAGAACCACAACTGTGTGACTTAAAACAACAAACGCAGAC